>JBAJNP010002278.1:0-49910 GCA_036877545.1 Yasuhikotakia modesta
ACACACAGACACACACACACACACACAGACACACACACACACACACACACACACACACACAGACACAGACACACACACAGACACACACAGACACACACACAGACACACACACACACACACACACTCAGAAACAGTCCTTCTGTTGAGACTCACAGCTCACCTGTAGTTGACTGTGTTGTAAATCCGCAGAGCCTGTCTGAGCTCAGACTTTGGGGGTTTAAACTCTGGGTGGTCTTCAGTCATAAATGTAACACGCCAACCGAAATATAATGACTAAATACAAAAGCTGTTCTGTGTGGAGTTTTGCTGCCTGTGTGTTATTTTAAGATCTGTCACATTCACACACACCTTTCTGAAATTAAACGTCTGGATGAAGAATTTAACCCTTTGCTTCCTGAAGTTCATTATAGTGCTTCTATAAATATTTATAATTGCCAAAATATGCAAAATATTAATGTAAAATAATTGACGATTTTTTACTGTCATATATTATGCACTACTGCATCTTCTGCTGTTTGTGTTTAAATACTAATAGGTGTAAAGATTACATCATTCATCAATCTAATAAATAACGTTTTTAAGTGTCACAGTGATGCCCTTCATAAACAGAGACGTCTTCTCAACTCTCATATTGTGTTTGTCAGGAGATTCTGCTTAGTAACCCGTCGTCATGGTGGTGGTCCTGCGTTCTGATTGGAGGAGAGACGAGGCCCGAGGGACTCCAACAGTAATTGCTTTTTTTCTTTCCAGACAATAAGCAAAGCAGGAGAAACATGTTGCGTAACCGACACCGTTTCATCTCACGCTCACCTTTGTTGTAAAAACAGAGACACAAGTGGAATAAATAAAAACCAAAATAGAAATGAAGAGACAAAAACATGAAGGCAAATGAGAGAGAGAGAGATAGAGAGAGAGAGAGAGAGAACGTTCATTAGAAGCAGTGCAGACAGCTTTGTTGTTGATAATATTTTGATAAACTTACCTAAACTACCACACAACAAACTAAACTGCACTGAAGAATTGTTTGTGATGATGACAGTTTGAGGCATCACAGGTGATGACAGTCGGTTGCCATGGCAGCAGAGTCAGGTGACCGCAGTGCTGATGTGGGGTCACTCTGTCCATATTGAAACCAGATGTGGGTTCTGAACAGCAGGAGAACCTCGTGTTCATTTTGTCTGTCCGTCTGCTAGCTCTTGTTCTGAGGACGCAGCATTTCAATAGCTGTAATCTTCTCAGTGATGTGTGAACCTGAACAACTATCAGCACATCTGACCTCCATGAGGGCACAACAGATGTTATTATTAGACTCTCTGAGGAGATGTTTACATATCACTCACCTGGAGCTGTTCTGCTCTTTCACATGAAAGGGAATGTTTTCTCTGTGGGGAGCTTGTGGAATTTGCCTCAAAATAGTGTCTGCGTGGCCACGACTGCAAACAGCCCTGAAATCGCCCTTCCAGGCTCCATATGGTCTCTTTTCAGTAATGTCTCAGCTCTGGGCTTTTGTGGGGTCTACAGTTCTTCATCATTTGGAACATAACAAACAGCCCAGATCCTGTAACAAGAGAAATCTGAGTATCCTCTCGCCTCATTCAAGCTTGCCGGCCAAATGAGAAACAAATGTTTCTTCTCAGATGTTCTTGGCCTGGAGTTCTGGACCCCTCATCTTCCAAACGCTGACTTCCAACCCCCCGTTCACACACACACACAAAGCTACCCAGAATGCTTTGCATCAGTTGAAGGGAGCTGGAAAGCTCTTCCGTTCTCAAAGTATCGGGTGGCTCATTGTGTCTTATCGCTCTGGGTTCATCTCACTGTCTGTGGATGAAGGCTGGGATGGACGCCAGAGTCCACAAGAAGAAGATTTAAGGAGCCTGTCATTCATTATGAAGATGTCAGATAAAATGCGCTCAGCTGTTTGTCCTGCGTTTAAATAGAAATAATCCATTAGAACAGCAGATTAGTGCTTGTGTTCATGTGTTTTTAAACATGCAGCGTCCCCTGAAAAATACCACTGCTTTATTTCTGATCATGTTGCTGAAGTTTAGTGTTGGCTAATGTTCTTTAAAAGTTCTCATAAAACATTATTTTCTGACATGTTATATAGCAAAAACGTTATTTTTGATATGCTAATGTTTTGTTCATGTTGTGTTTAGGTTGTGCTGTAATCTGTGTCTGTGTTGCAGCTCTGGGCTGCAGTTTGCGTGCTGGTGAGAGATTATCACAGAGTTCATGTTGTGGTCTGTTAAACAGACTGACTCTCAGTTCACTGAGGATTAGATGCAGTAATCAGAGCAGACTGACCCTGCAGACTCTAAACCCAGTGAACCGCCTGCACAGAGTCCTAATGCCTCATAATCATCTGTAACTGTGAAAGACTTTCAACAGTTTCACATATTTGTGTATTAGCTACTCATGTGTGTGTGTGTGTGAGAGAGAGAGCAAGCGACTGATGTTTCATGTAAAACTAAAGCTGACTTGATCTCTGTTTTGTGTGAAGATGGAAGTCTGTCAAAAAAACTTCAGGGGTGTGTGTGTGTGTGTGTGTGTGTGTGTGTGTGAGTTGGGGCCAGCACAGTTTGTGGTTGATGCTTAGGGAGATTTCAAGATTTCAAGTTTTCAGGAAATTGTAAGTTTATAGTTCAGCCTCTGGTGCTCGGGAGGAATTTGGGTTTCAGTGGTGAACTGATGCTGAGCCAGACTGATGCTGAGCCAGACTGATGTGTTCCTGCCAAAACAAAAAGAAAGAAAGAAATCAAGTTCCTCAAGCTACTGTTGAAATATTTACTCATGGTTGATGTTTAAAAATGCAGCTTTAATCACATCATGTTTTGTATTCCTGATGTAATTAAATTGTGATTTTATATATCTATATATATATGAATTACTACATTTTGCAAACATGTAGTTTTAAAAGGTTTCACAGCAGTAGAGAGATGTGTAGTATTTTGATATAGTGTGATACTTGACACGATACTGCAGAATATTGGGCTCATTTCTGGTGCGTTTCATCAGGGGAAGGAGTTTGGAAACACATCAGCATCGCTTGTGCTTTGACAGCAGCTGGACTGAGGTCAGTGGATTCGGTCTCAAATGAGTCCATTAGCAACTCGACGCCAGTCGTCTCCCAACAGCTGCTGAGGGCCAGTGCTGTAACTGTTATTCCTGCCTGACTCACCCACTTCTTCCAGATTCTGGAAACCTAATCTCCATGAGAGAGAGAGAGAGAGGTGAGGAGCATTGATGTCCGTTAAGTTGGAGACAACGAGTGTTTTTGTGTTGAAAGTGAATGATGAACGTTCTCTAGACGTCTGGTCTTCACTCGTCCAGCTGCTCCTGATGTTTGGAACGTTCAGTCCAATCACAGCACGTTTCAGATGATGGTGGCAGGTTTACACACTGGTTTGTGCATTTATCTGGTGAAGGAAAAATTCCTCTTGTTTACTTCTAACATTATTTACAGTTTTTTTATTTAAAGTATTGTGTAAGATATTTTTATACCATTCTTTATTTTCTGGGCATGAATCTCACAAAATTCTGTTATAGGCTTAAAACAAGAAAAATAATCAGATGGAAAAAAATTCTCTGTAGATTCCAGAATTCATGACCCAGTTTTCCTGGAATCTCCAGAACTCTGGATTCACATTCAGAGTTTATTCAGTCCTGCTCTTCTGTTTTGCCCTGATAAATTTAAAGGCTATTGGCTATTTAAAAACAAGCTATTTGGCATATCCCCCCTAACTTCCTGTTTCAACAGGAAGTGTCAGAACAGAACAGTAAACTGAGGTTTGTTTTAAATCAGTAAAACAGGTAAGAGTTTATTACCTTTCCTTTCTTTCAGATCTTTTTGTCCTGTATTGATGCACTGAGGTTAGGGTAACACAAAACATGTGTGTTTGAATTGACAAGTGCTGTAGTGTTTGTTTGTGGATGTGATTGTGTGTAGACACAGCCTTCTGTTTGTGTTTATGTTTCTGTCTGTGAGTTTCATGTGTTTATTGTCTCACTTTGTTTATGTGGGTGGAAGTTTTAATGTGCATGTGTGATTACAAACGCATGTTTTGGGTCTTTTATTTTCCTTTATTGATGCAGAGCAGAGCAGGAATACAGTTTCACTGCCACATATACCGGGAATGTCTCTGTTCCACTGATTCAATTAAACACTGTAAATAATTGAACTAATGGTGAAACAGAGGCACGGCCCCATGGGATACAGATGACATCATGAGTTGAAGGGAAATAGATACCGCTGAGAGCAGAGACGAAGCTGATCTCAGACCAGCTCACACACACGTCTGCATCCAGACAGCAGCACAGATCTGCTTTTGTCTGAATGTGTGACCCAGACTCAGCAGAGATTTAATCTTGTTGATAAAAGTCAGGCTCTCAGACTCTCGTCCCATTTAATGAAACTTCCAACAGACCATCACAAAGCAAATCCTGATTTGTGTTCCCTGAAGAAAGAGGAACCGTGTGAATCTGATCAAGATTTGAATCTGAATTCAATGTGAAGCCAGAATTCACTGTTTACTTCCTGCTTGCGTGTCTGTGATGGTTTACCAGGTGTAATAAATTGCTCCACCTCTTATAGTTTTACTCTGAAATCCCTTCAGTGTCGTTCCCTGTGAGTTCAGTCATGTTATCTTCTGTCACGTGATCTTAATGAAGCAGGTAAGAGGTCAGCAGGTCAGAGCTGCTTCTCTGGAGTGTGAAGGTCCTGCAGGAACTACAGAAACCTTAAACTGTTGCCTGGCTAAACTTTAAACGTCACTGCAGGCTAAAACAAACATCAGTTACATGCATCAGCCAGTTCCTACAAATCTCTTTAATGGAAGAGGTGCAGTGAACACGGCTCTGTTAAGAGTTAATGTGAACACGGCTCTGTTAAGAGTAATGCACTGAAAATCTAGTTAGTAGCATTACCACTTTTTTTACTCCATCCTGCAGATCTGTGATCAGTCTGTGAATCTCTCCCTGCACTTTCACAATAATTAGGACACATTTTTCTGATGGCAGATCAGCAGGCAAACAGTCACTGAAATAAGGCAACAGTCTCCAGTATCTGCTTCCTCATGTCCATCAGCTGCAGCCCTTACATTGTGTTTGACAGCCCAGTAAACTCTTACGTTTCAGTGATGCGGGTTTGTCAGGATTTATGGGGTGGAGACTGAAAAGATTAAAGTCATCATGCAATCCGATGTTTTTCACATGCAATCCGACATCAGACCTGAGAAAATAACACAACGCTGAGAATGATACAACACTGCCCCCTACAGCCCATCATTCACATCTGTTAGCCAGTATTACCAATGACAAATCTTCCATTATTCAGTCACCCTCATGACAGTCCAAAACTGTGACCTTTTGCTACTGAGAAACAAGATGTTTTGATGTTGGTAACCAAACAACAACCATTGACTTCCATCGTATGGACCCAAAACACTGAGATGTTTCTCAGTCCTATATTTCAGTAAGATTCTTATGGTTAAAACACCCAACATGACAAAGAAAATCTGATATAAACATGCAAAAGAAATAATGATGACACTGTTGTGTTGTGTGTGTATTTTAATCACACAGAAATGTTGACAGCAGATAAACCTGTGTGTTTATACATATATGCATGTTTATATACATTAAACCTTAAACTTAATCAAACTTAAACTCATTCTGTTTGTTGCTAAGCTGGTTTCGGTCCATTAGACATTAAAATCTGCTTATAGTGAGGAACAAAAACAGGGTCTTTAGAGAGGCTCTCACAGCTCTCCTGATGGTTAACATTACGCTCCTAATGATGTTTACCAATCCTGCAGTGAAACGCCTCATCAAACATTATTGACACCAGAAAACACTTGAAGCAAAAGTGCTGATGAGGCAAGACTTCATCCCTTAAGAATGTCTCATTTATCCCCAAATCCCATTAGATTATCATGTGTTCTTTTAAGAACCTTCAGGGATGGTTATTAAATATTCATTTATGTTGCATGAGGGATCTGACCGGTCACCTGATCTCAGGTGTGATGCATGCTGGGAGCTGTGATGTCTCTCACTGTTTGTGGTTTCATCAGACGTAGAACATGATGACAGTCATACATATTTTTGTCCTTGTTGAAGCTTTAATGTTTCACGGTTGTCTAAACGTTATTTTGTGTTTACAGATAAACGGTGGTTCAGCTGGGAATGACATGAGGGTGAGTAAATGAGGACAGGGTTTTATTTTTGGGGGGAACTGTCTCTTTAAGGTCTCACCCACCCACACAATCAGGGGTCTCTGCCTCTGGTATTACGACACTGGCAGCCTCTTAATTATGACAGTGTGTGAGTCCAGCTGGCATTAGAGACAATGAAACGTGTGTTTCAGACGCGCAGGCCAGGCACCAGTTTTCCCCTCAGCTGTCAGATTTCTATTGGCTGCCACGACTCTGAGGAAGAGAGTACGACCTAAAACAACCTCCTCAATCATAATGAGGCTTCCAGCATCGCCTCTTAGACACCAGAGGAACTGAAAGAGCGAGTTATTCTKAGGTAACAGGCTCAAATGAACTCTGTTATCAGTTGCATTAAGCAGCAACCTTCAAAATTCCTTATGGAAAATAAGATACAGACAACAAGACAATTGTTGACAAACAGTAGTAATGTAGCGCTGTAAAGATGAGCTCTTGAAGAAATCTATCTATTAAACAATGTTGCAGATTAAGATCTTTCCATAGTTGATTTGGTATCTCTTCAATAGTAACCACAGTTGGAGAAGACCTCAAACACAGGGTTGTGTAAGATGAAGAAGATCAATAACAGTGAGAAGAACAGCAGGCTCTGGTGTGGAGATGCTGTGTGAGATGTCACAGAAGACTCTGTGTAGTTTGCAGTCGTTTAGCATCTGGACAGAACGATGGACTTCATTAACTTTAGAGTCCTGCGTCTCTGTTAATTAACACGCAGCATTAAACACAGATCTTATAACCACAACAGCAGTAATTCACTTCAAACTGCTCTGCGTTCACATTTAAACTGAGCCAATCGGCTGATGGCTAAAGTTGAACTAAACTTTTACACAAAAACACATAAGAATGACTGTGGCATGGTACACTGATCATTTTAGATGGTTTCTGTGGTACCTTAATGGTACTGAATGATTAGCATAGTTATTTACTGCGGTACTGCAGGGTATTGAATGATATCACAGAACAGAAACCACTGATGACCACAAACCACCAGTTAAACCAGTTTCAGTCCTGGAGAATTTCAGCTCAACAATGTTTAGTCACATCATTATTTATGAGGAAATGTATACATGCTCAGTTTTGTCTAGAAAACAGACCCCAACGTGAACTTTAATAATCATGTCAATCTGTATAATTAAACATAATGTGCGAGTTTGAATCCCAGGAAACTATTCCATACATCTGTATGTGTATTTCCACAGTATCCAGGCTAATGTTTATTACTACCATTTATTAAACTTAACTCTTCCATAGGTCCATAGGTAAGACCCACAGCGGAACCAGCAGCACAAGTGCGCCGCCTGCAGTCCATGAGCATTATGGTTAAAACCAAGTGAATTTAATGAACTTTTTAACCTTTAATGCAATGCTGAAATTGTATTTAGTTGTCAACTGTATGCCATATGACAAATGAAACCACATGCAGCAAAACACTTTATTTTCCATTACAAAACGCACCGTTAACAGGTTACATTTCTCAGACGTCTTAAAGGACAGTTCAGTCTTACGCAAGAATCAAGAATTTATTACCATTAAAACACACAATGGAAATAGCATATCTAAAATGTTAACTATGTACAAAAGACATTAAATACAGCGTGTTTAACAGCCATCGTGACCAGCAGAAACGCTTCACCTATCATCAAATGGCAAATGTTTCCAGCGGCCGAACATCTCCTGCGAGGCGTAGGTCATGTAGAGGAACCCATCTTCATCTCTGTGGTCCTTATACAGCTGAGCCATGGTGAGAGACATGCTGGCGATGCCGGAGTTATTGATGAGAAGATAAAAGGCTTGACTGGGCATCAGAGTCATTCGATTCCTGGGAAAAGAGAGCGAGCGGTGAGGAAAGAGCGGCTGTAAACCCACGCGGGGGACCGATCAGCTGACGGAGGGCAGCCGCCCGCCGCAGGGTGGCATCGACACACGTGCAGCACAGACACGGGCGATTAAACCCAACGGAGGCGCTGAAGGACATGAGACTGCAGGAGGATGGGATGGGAGTTCATACCTGATGATCGTAACAAACTGGGTCATCGTGAGTTCCTGGGGAACGAGAAACTTGGTTTTGTCCAGGGGCGGCAGGTACTTCTCGCGTTGATATCGCTCAATAATCACCTGCAACGAAGTTATTAAACACACGCGACGCAACGACTGAGCGATGAACGGATGCGACGCGTCTTACCGGGATCTTGGTTGGAAACTTGGTTCGTATTCCGGCCACCTCCTGTTTCCTAGTGGCTGATCAACACAGACACCAAACGGTGAGTTTCACATCAAACTTTCTGTGCTGCTGGTAAGTGAAGACGTACCTAAACTCTTCCTCAGTTTGAATGGTTTGGGGTGTTGGTTTTTCTCAAACGGAGGCATGTCGCACCTCTGACCCGCGCGCACTAATTACCGCCGCGCGCGTCACTCCGCTTAAATACGGCGCGGCCGGTGACGTCACCGTGCCTGACCCGCTACAGACCTTAAAAATATATAAATAAACGTTTAGAAACACAGAGTAAATCCTCAATCAGTGTGTTAGCTTTTATTATTATATACTATTTTATTATATATATATTAACGCAGGTTTACATTAGCAGGAAGATGCGCATTCTTGCACTATTGCAGGTAAATGCGGTTCTGAATGGATCTCTGTGCCGTTCACTGGTTCCGCCTTCGGGAAATGAATGCAGGCATGTGTTCCGACACAGAGGTTTGTATTGTGTTATATAACAGATCCTGCGTGTCATGACATGCACCTCGTAACGCATGATGCCATTATGAAATAACTGACAGAAGCATCTGCGTGACTCTCCATTGTTAATAAATGCATTTAGCAAAGCCGCTTACTCCACTTTTATAAAAATGCGATGAAATTGTGTGTAAAATCTGTATTTTGGTTGGTGTTTTTTACTTAGATGGTTGTGGGCGTGTGTGGAGAATTCACGGCTAGTCAAAAACAACAACTGGAATAAAAACGTTCAACGTAATAAATTATAAAACGCTTTTGAACTACAAGTCCCATCGTGCTTAGCGCACTCGTCTGTGATTGGCTTTTCACTCAGCGAGTTGTTTGTTCTGTCCAATGGGCGCGTTTCGTGTTGGCAGCGATTGTGGGCGTGAGATGAACGATTCGTTTAAACGGAACGGTTCGTTCATTCGCTGAATCTGTTGAATCGTTTCCTGTGACAAAACAACAGGAACAAAACAACGCAGTTTCCCTTATATTGTTATATAATAATCATACATTACTTTAAATATACATTACTAGTTATATTTATAACTTTACAATGATCACGGAATGTTTAAAAACGCAGTAAAATGTTACTAATTTGACTGACAAAAATGTAAACGTTATAAATGATTTACAATCACTCTTAGGTTCGCAGGTGAATCGGATCGTTTAGACGAATCATCCAGCTGAAGTGATTCGCGGTGAATCGGACGCTGCTGGCGGAAACGTCATGAAGTGACAGCAGACGGCAGATCGCCCCGTTTCCCCTGCGAGCGCCGAGGCGGATATTACAACCGAGACACAAATCCAGCACCCGTGTGGTCGATCGGACCTCCGACTCCCGGCCCAGCCATGGACGAGCAGGCGGGCCCCGGTGTGTTTTTCAACAACAACAACAATTCGGTTCTTCCCGGCGGTGCGAAAGCGCCACAGCCGGGCGACGGCGGCGGAGAGGCGGCCCGAGCCCAGTACAGTATCCCGGGGATCTTACACTTTCTGCAGCACGAGTGGGCCCGTTTCGAGGTGGAGCGGGCGCAGTGGGAGCTGGAGCGGGCCGAGCTGCAGGTAATGCGCCGTTTTCTGTCGATGTTTTCTGAGGGGATTTTGAACGCGGTCCGCCGCCAAAAGTCGCTAGCAGACACAGGGCGCTTGTTCTGCTCTGGCGCGCCGCTCACACAAGCCCAGCGTCTCGGTCCAGATCTGATCCGGTACTGGCTCCGAATCAGAGGCTTCGCTTACATACAGACGCAATGACAGTAATGTGCGTTAAATCCGGTTTATTGTGTCAGTCCGAGAGAAACCTGACATCAACATGATCTGATCATGTCATCGCAGAACCAGAAGTAAAAAACAAACATTTTATTTCGTCATTTCTATCATTAGGAGTTTTTGTGACCATCTCTCACGTATTTGTATTTTTATTTGTACATATATTCATTCATACAGACAGACAGATAGATTTTATAAGATAGATGGATAGATAGGTTTTTATAAAAATGTTTTTTTGATGCGTAGTTTAATTGTTTTCCCTCTGCTGGCGTGAGATCCCCTGAACTCTTATGACGTCACAGCTGTGACATCACCAGTACTGAAGCTTCCCACGTGACGCAGTGATAGACAAAACAACCATCATCATTAAATGAGTGACTGAATGCGTCTGTCTGCCTGGTTCCTGAAGGCCGGTGGTGTAGTTGTTTACGCTCATGTTATTCACATTCGTAAGTCACTTTGAATAAAATGTTTGTTAAATAAATGAGTGTGAATGTGATGTTTGAACAGCTGCAGCTAAAGCTCTGTGTGTGTCCTTGTTCAATGTCTCCGCTGAGTTAAACTGTAGATATTTAGACCTGATTAATGAATGATGTTGAAGCTGATTTTGGTGTTTACGGGTCAGTTCACCTGAAACTCATACAGGCGTGTTTTATTATGGATGTTGAATGAAGGACAAACCAGATTGTGCGGCGCATGTGACAGTCAGTTTTGCTCGTGTTAATGTCTAACAGAACAGAAGGCCGCAGTAGAAGAGGAGAATCTCGTTTCAGCTCTTCGTTTTGATGCTGCTTTCGTAATCATCATCTTTTCATAGCTGTGAGTGGGTGCCAGCGTGTGGGAGAGGCGTCATATGTTGAGTTTGCCCCTTGGGCATCTTCACAATCAATTGAAATGAAAGGGATTTACTGTGTTTGTACGTGGGGCTGTGTGACCCGAGGCCTGAGACGGTGAGGTGATATTAGCGTCACAGATGAGTGAGCAACAGGCTTTTGAGCGTTGAGTGTGTGTGGGCAGAACTCCGGTACCGCGGTGCTGGAGAACAGTGCAGAACCGGAGCGCAAGAGTTTTATGAGCTGATGTTGGTGACTCATACTGCTGATTCTTAGCTTTCACTCTCTGTCTCTCTTTCTCTCTCAGCTGTGGTACAGAAATGCCAGGTTTGACCAGAGAGGGACGTTTATGAGCACTGATTTATGTCCACCAGTGGCTGTGAGCTGGAGAAGTTCTGCCTGTGTGAACCGTACGGTTCTACTGCATGACTGGGCTGGAGAACCATTTAAAACAATGATTTTAATAATATTGAGTTCTGTTTAGAACAAGAACAACGTTTGTGCTTGTTACACATGAAGGTGGAGTGATGGAGAGCCACAGCATTTGAATACAGGTGAGAGAGAGAGACAGGCATGAGTTTGTGCAAATATCTTAGTTCATTTGTGTTGAGTTTGTGCAAAGAACTAGCAGTCAGTGTGTGTGTGAGTGTGTGTGTTTTGTCTGTGAGGTCCAGTCATGAGAAGCCTCGTCTGATATCGTCACATCACATGCTGTCATTGCTGGTTTGTTAGACAGATTTTTGTGGTGAAGGCCTCAGACAGGCGTCTGATGAATGCCAGTCCATCTGAACTGCTGTCATCCACAGAAATGTTTATATTTGCATAAATAATTGGAGAACAGACCAGAGCTGGTCCGTTTCTGTATGGGTTTGACAGCAATGAATGGCTTTAGAACATTTCAGGGCACTGCCATGTCTGATTATATAGATATGAGATCAAATGTATTGATTTAAAACCATTTAGATTTTCCACCAATGCACTGAATTGTGGGATTTTACATACAGTGAAGTTCATGGTTGAAGGAAGATGTTTACGCAGATGTTTTTTGTAAGACTCATTTGCAGCAGTGTGAAAAGCTGACAAAAGTGCTGACAAAAGACAAGAAGTTACACAACATTGAATTCTGATGTGATTCCTACCCCGATTTTTGAGGTCCAGCCCTAATCCCAGATTTTCACCCTGTCTCCTCAGAGAGGTCCATCCTCTAATCTTCTAATCTTCTTCTTGCTCTGTTTGTGGGCAGCACTAACAGGAAGTCCGGGACACTGGCACACAGACGTAAATCATCCCCCAGGCCCAGGTTTCCTTCTGCTGTAGATGGGTTTGATATCTGCTGTTCTCAGACCTGTCACACAAGACAGAATGTTCTTCATATTACATTCCTCAGGTTTCTGTCTGTGGACTGAGTGTCGGGTGTGGTGCCAACGCCCGTCTGTTTGCCACTCATTTCCAGTTCTGACTGAACACATTCTGGACTCATTAAAACTGCAACCTGTAACTTTTTTGCTTGACAGTGATCAAAAATCTATTAATGAGCAAATGCCCGACAGATTTGCCACCACAGGTTTGTAATAACACTATAATTTGGGCTTTTGGTCAAATGTGTAATTTGATTTTTGATATAATAAGATTTTGTAGGAAATTTTTGTCTATAAACAGAAAAAGTGAGTATCATGCGTAATGTTCTGTCAGACAGAGTTGGTGGTGGAGAAGCAAACATTACAGATTGCAGCTTTAGCTGAGACACAAATCACAAATAGCCTTATTTCCATTTAAACAGTTAAAGCAGAAGCTAATCTCGCTGTAATCTGCTCACTCCACTAATTCCTGAAAGTCTCTTTCTACTTTCATTTGCTGCTAATAATCAATTAGCTCTGAATCAAGCTGTTGGCTCTTTAAACTCTGTGATCTTGTTTGCTGAGAAAGTCAGTCGTTTGGAAAGAACCAGTAGATCCGCTTCAGCCGTGCATCACTGCAGGTCCGGCCTTGTGTGGAAAGATATGAGCCTCTGCCTGTTCTGTCAGGTGTGAATACGCCCCGCGTCACACCTCGTTCTTCACTCACAGATAATTGTGTCGTGCCAAACAGGAAGTGATGGATGGCATGTGATTCCACGCAATACAAAACCAGCTGTATGATTAGTGCTGTGGTTTAATGTACTGGCAGCAGTGTGTTGTAGAACTAAGAAATATTTACCTGTAACTTTTCTATGATGGAGTCAGAACGAGGTATCTCAGCAGACAGCATAACTTCCTGTGCACCTGTGACTTCTAAACATGCTGTCTAGATAGGCAGCTCACTAGGTTGTCTACAGCAGAGACACTCTTTAATGTCATGTGACCAGGGTCATGTGACACATAGTGGCTTGACTGAACTTTGTGAATGACACGTTTGGACATGTGACATGATAGTGAAACTATGAGAAACTATAAATACAGCAGAGAGACAGATTGATGTAATATTTAAACAGGATATTTTTGCTGTGGTATCATGTCAGACACTTTCAGTTTTCTGCTATTGTTGTTCGCTGTTTATCACATGATGGTGTGTGTGTGTTCATAAAGGCACACAGAGTGCAGTAGGTCACGGGTTCGATCTCATAGTTGCACAGAACAGAAAACCTCCATGTTAGTTCCAGTCGTGATTAAAACACACAAAACAGTTTTGATGTGAATCACCAGCTAATCTCTATATTTACTAAATGCCACTTGTTTAAAGATATCGCCTGCATTTCTGGAACCTCACGCAGGTTCTTGATTCGGTTCCTGTCAGGTTGAGAGATGCGGCGCTTTATTAAATTGTTTATTTGAATTGCAAAGCGAGGGACCAGGAGGCTGTTTCTATGCTGTGTTTTGTTCGTGATGTTGAAAGACGCGCTGCGGATCCACCCACACCGGCCCGACGCGCTGCACCTGCCCTCAGGGAGAACCGATAAATCCATAACAGCTTTTAACAGCACCGGTGAGTCAACTGCTTAGACGACAGAAGCCATTAACTGACCCCTAAATAGTGTGCTTACTGGGGTCCAGGAGTCATTAGAGGATATCCTGTGTTGTTTGCTGTATGGGGAAACCAAATTAGTGTCTATTTTGGGTGATCGGGCGTTCTGTCTGCTTCTGTGCTGCCTCTTTCTCTCTGAAATCAGGGCAAGCTCATTCATTGACGGCTCACAGTGGGTGTTTCACTGGGTCACCCTGTTGTTTGATTGACGGATTTTTGTTTTGCTGGTTGGGAACAAAATAAAGACAAAACCAAAATAAACCATCATCTGTTTCTTTCACTGATCCTGTGATATACAGTTATAAGATTAAAGTGTTCCCTCTAAAATCTCACTACATTGTAAGTCATTGAGGACGTGAGCTGTAGGTCTGTTGGGTTAGAGCAGTTCTCAGATGTTCACGTCAGGGTTTGGATTTTAGTTTAGAAATTTGTTTCTCATCCTCTTGTTTTTAAAAACCTGTGTGTTTTTCTCTCTTAACACACAACATATCAGAGAAATGTAACTGAATGTTCTGTTGCTGTTTCTGATGATTTTCTGTCATTTTATAGCTCACAGCATGAGACCTACTGCTCTACATCTGTGTCCTCTTCAGAGAACTCACCTGAGAGTGTGTGACTGACCAACTGCCCCTGTACTATCTGCTGAAGACCTCACACACACACACACACGCGTCTATCTCTCAAACACTCTTAATCTTGTTTACAAGCATCGTTTTGGGAAGCAGTTTAGGTGCCTAATTTTCAGATGTCTGTATTTAGGTGTGTATTGTTGCTCTCAGATCTTTCCTGTGTTTTGCACAACAACGTTTTTAGTAAATAGCTGATGACATTTAAAGCACTTTCATCTGTGTCTGTTTCCAGTAGATCTTAAATGTTTATCCAGATAAACATGAGCTGTAAACAGTTTCTTAGGTTGGCGATATCAGCTCTGGTTAAAATACTGCGGTGGATTCAAAGCTAATGGTTCATGACAAGCTTTTAATTTTGGAGTGAATTCTCTGTTTCCTGCAGTCATCTGACTGCTGGCTAGAGATAAGAGCAGCTGTGCGCGTTAAAACTCAGAAAAACTTTATTCGACGGAGCGCGGGAACATTCAACTGTTCAGTTTTTCAAACCACACAAACAAACCACAGCTCCTCCTCTAGACTTTGCACAAGCGAGATTAAACCGTCAGTGTGTTGCTGAACACACACACGCTTGTGTTTCTCAACCAGTGGGCAGGTCACATATTCCACACAGTTAAACTCACAGACTTCTGTGTGCATGAAGTTTGTTTCCTCAGAGGCGTCTCAGGGGCTCAGTTGTAATTCGGTCTTGTGGTTTTGGTTCATGTAAATTATATAATGTTGTTACATTACTGTGTGTGTTGAAATGTGTTTCCAGTGATTAATTTTCTTGATAGAAATAATTAATAATTTTACATTATGCTATCTAACATTATCAAGTGCATTAGCTAACATAAATTAACCATGAGCAACATATTTCTAACTTACTAATTGTTAATGTTAGTTAATGCAAACACATTTGTTCATTGTTTATTCATGTTAGTTCATTTATTAAAATGTCAACAGATTTAATTTTAATTAGTATTAATAAATGTTGACCCTAACATGTACTAAGATACTGTAGAAATATTGTACTTTGTTAGTTCTTGTTACTGATGTAGTTACTGGTGTTAATAAATAGAAACTTATTGTTAAGAGTTACTAGGAAATTTCAAATCCGGTGCTTCTAAAAATAGTTGTTTTTTTGTGCATAATAAAAGTGTTTTTGGTTCTTTTTTATTTTTCATGACGGCTGTCGTGGGATTAAACTGATTGTCTGCCGTTTACAGGACAGATTTGAGCATGTGCAGCTCTTTGTAAAGTAACACTGTGGTTTCTCTCTCTCTCTCAGCTCTCGGCTGTGATGTCATCTTGTGTTGTGGTTGTTTTTGTAGTTTTGAGACTGATCGGATAGTGCCAGAGAAATAAACCCTCATTTAAATGCAGTTAAACTTCATTATCCATCCAGTTTCCTTGGTGTTTTACAGAAGCTCAGGCCGTGTAACTAACAGAGCTGTTCATCAGTACAGCCAGTGAGGAGATACAGCTGAAATCTTCTCTGGAGCCGCTGATGTTCAGTCTGAGCTCATGTCAGAGAAGCCCGGGGGACGCGAGTGGGCAGAGCACGTCACTGCACTATTTCTGCCTTCACCTCTCTCGCTCTTTAGCTCTCTCTCTTCTTCTGCTTCCCTCCAGTAAACGCAAACTGACCTTTTTTGGAAGGGACACGGCCCGGAGTCTTTTGGGATACAGAGTGAAGCTGTTTAAAGCTGCAATCTGTAACTTTATTTGGTTAAGAATAAACAAAAATCAGTTATGGAACAACACATGCTTCTTACCTTAAATTCATAATAATAATTTATCATTTGAGCTGTCAGGTCTGATAAATGTTCATCTGATAACAGAAAGAAGATTTAGCTACTACATCACAGGTCCTGGATCTGTACATGCTGCTGTGTTTGTAGCTTCTTACAGCAGTTGTTTAAATTTTAAACCTGTCATCCACATCAGGAAAATAACCACAAGAACCTGCAATGTTATGTTTTGAACAGGGAGGGCAGCAGAGGGGCAGATGGTTTTTACATGCTGTGGTTTTCTGTGGAGCCTCATAGTGAAGTCTGCACTGAGGGGAACCTCCGAAATCTGAGAGAGAGAGAAATGAGAGCAGCTGAGTTATTGAGGTCATCGTCACACTTCTGCACTGAAGATGCAAATGTAGTTTAATTAGCTGTTTCTTAAGAGGCTGTTCTGGGAATTGAAGTGTGAAAACTACATTATTAGCAGCTTCAGTGAATGAGGAATTTTCCCATCATGCCCCACGTCTGCCTCCAATACCCCATGACTCACTGTGGCCCATTTCTTCCTCTAAGTTTGATTTTTTTTCTTTCCTCAGGACAGAGGCTTTGTTTGCTGAGACTGTGATTGAGTGAGTGGATGTTTCAGAGATAAATTACTTTTTTTCAGTTTACAGACTGTCTGAGGTCCATTAATGTGAGCTGTGAGCTGATTGGACAGTTATTGTGTCATTTCCAGGATTCAGTGAGTTCAGATTTAAATCACCCGATCTGGTACAGTGAGCAAAAACGCGAGGTTTAACACAAGATGGTAGCAAGCTAAACAGATATTTATAGTTATATCCTTGGAACAATGTGTAAAAACATTAACCTTTACACAATGACAGACAGATATTCTGCAGTGTGAGACAGTTTTTGATGTGCTGATCTTTGATGTGTTAGAATTGAACGTATCTGTCATTTCTTTCGTGAGTGAATGTTATAAAACAGGTTACAGTTCTCTACATTTCTTTTTCCTCCTCTTCAGAGATGGAGAGGGTTACCATGGCAACTCCAGGTAAATCCAGAGAGCAATTGTAAATGTACAGTACAGTGTGCAGATGCTGTGAAACTGCAGGTGTACGGTATAATCCGGAATCAGCTCATCTTTTGTCTGTCTTAGCACTTTTTAAGACAGGAAGTTGTCATGCTGAGCGATTTGATTGGTGCTGATGTTCTGTCTGAGTGCTGCACTCCAGCAGAACTCATCTGAGCAGGTCTGAAACTGCTGGATCTCATTCTCTGGAGAAATCTGGAGTGGATGTGTTAAGTGTGTTAGCTCAGTGTAAGTTCATTTGTTCTCTCTGTCATGTGTCTGTTTCCGGCTGAAGAGTTTAATGTCTGACACGGTTCATCACTGATCTGAGATCATTCAGTGTTCAGAGAAACAGACAGATGTCGTGCCGCTGTGGAAACATCAGACATCTGCTGGTCCAGTTTTAACACTTACTGAATTCACTCAGGTGTGACTTACTGTACAGTGTGTTCTGTAAAACACAACACGTATTACTTATAATTAGTTGTTAATCAGCGTAAACCAGTTTGTTTTTCATGGTATGATTTCTGTCACGGCTCACCTCTATAATTTACTTCCTGAATCATCTTCTGACCATTTGGCCTCAATTCCTTAAATTCCAGAGGAAACATCCGTTCACAAAGCTCTGAGATCTGAGATCTGCTCCTTACAATCATGTGAAACGGAGCTGTGTTCCTGCCTGAGTTCACATCCACTGCACTGATATGTGTTACAGTATCAGACATCTGATAAACTCACCCAAAAATGTCATTTAAAACAAACTGTGTGTGTGTGTTATAGGCCCAGATTGCGTTTCTGCAGGGTGAGAGGAAGGGCCAGGAGAACCTGAAGAAAGACCTGGTGAGACGGATCAAGATGTTGGAGTACGCTCTGAAACAAGAGAGGTCTGTCTCTCACACACACACACTGACTATCACTGTTTGATGGTCATTTCCCATAATCCCTCTGTCCTCTGTCTGTCCCTGATGTGTCCTGGTCTGCTGTCATGCACTCTCAGATGATATGTGTCTGTGTCATTTAAAGCTGGGAATGCATCAGTAAGCGCATGTACTGCGGCAGCGCCTCACAATAGAGCTTTCATGCGGCTGCAGTGGAGCTCCTTCTGTCTAATGCTGCCTTTCATTTAATACTGACAGAACACGGCAGCATAACACACATTTCACACACACTCATTCACATGCATGCTGTCGATCACATTAATATTAAAGCATGCTATTTTTCTTTATGCCGGTTTGGTTTAAATCATCAGATTTCTAGTAAAGGTTGTTGATTTTTGCAGCTGATGTCGGTGTGTTTGCACACTCAGGGTTACATGCTTTCAGTGTCGTTTGCTGCGGTATTTCAGCTATTTGTTCAGCTGATGTGATCAGACTTGTGTGTCGTACAGATTGCGGCTCGTCTCTGCTGCAGAAAACACTTCTCACATTCTGAGGCATTTATAGATTCATCCCACACGAGGCAACTCCAGGAAACGAGGTTGTGTAACCGTGGCAACAAAACCTCTAAACCTGTCGTATTTCATCTGTCCTCCGCAGGGCGAAATACCACAAGCTGAAATACGGGACAGAGCTCAATCAGGGGGACATGAAACCCCCCAGCTATGACTCAGGTAAACAGCCCCCAACACACACAGTACAGAACAACAGTTACCCAACTATAAAATAACCAAAACAAACCCCACCACCGGTGCGGTCGTGTATCGCCTCAGGCGGGACACCACAGATTCCGTAGGTGTTACTCTGTTCAGATTTACTCAGGAATGTGAACAAACAGGAGGGTGTGAGTGACACACATCTGTCTTCTTGTGTCTGACCTTTGACCCTTAGATGATGCCAATGAGAACGAGACGCTTCCTGAACCTCCCAACAGTCAGCTGAGCTGGAAACAGGGCCGGCAGCTGCTGAGGCAGTGAGTGAACACACACATGTTCACTGATTTAACTGTTGCTGCAGAAACACACACACACAGCCCATCCCACTGAATCACCCAGCAGCCGTTTATTAAAGAAAGAGATGGTGTTTGTGTGATTGTGTCAGAGACTGTTGTGGTGTAAATGTTATAATGACATACAGAGATTTAATATCATTATAACATGTGAGGGGTCTGCAGGAGTGTATGTGTTTGTCGTGTTTTGTGTGTGTCTTTTGTGCTGTATGTTTAAATGTGTGTGTGTCTTCTGTGTTTTTGTGTGTGACTGCTGTATGTTTGCACATGTGTGTGTCTTCTGTGTTTTTGTGTGTCAGAGACAGTAATTGTGAATGAATGCAGGATTGTTTCAGCTCATTGAGTTTTCTGTGCCTGGTAAGAGGCTGGTACAGTGAGAGACGGCACACTGCTCTCTCTCTCTTTCTCTCTCTCTCCCACTCTGACTTTTTTAAGACTGGCACTTTTTGTGTCTGGTCGGATGGTGTCGGACCCTCGCTCCAGACCTCAGAGACATTAGCTCAGGTTTGCATGACTGCTGTGTGTCAGGGTTTAATGAAAGAGGTACGTGATCTTCATACAAACTGTGCTGTTATCTGTTTAGTGGTTCAGATGATCGTCTGAGGAGTGAAAGTGTTTTTATTCTTGAGATCAGACAGGTTGTGGACAGGTTTTGTGAGATCAGACAGGATATGGACAGGTTTTGTGAGATCAGACAGGATATGGACAGGTTTTGTGAGATCAGCTGTGTTCACAACAGGATGTTGATCTGTTGGAATGTGTTATGTTTTTAATTTAATATGATTTGGGAGTGATGTTGAAGCAGCTGAAATCAGGCGTGTCATGGTTATTGTTGCCTGACTGGAAATTTGAATAAATAGTAACTGAATTAATTATTATACATTGAAACTGGAGGGAATATACGTGTGTTAGAAAAACTCTCCAGCACTGACCACACGTTACATAAATCCACACACAGAAACGTGACTCGACTCAGATCTCACTCACGTCTCCCTCAGGTACCTGCAGGAGGTCGGATACACTGACACCATCCTGGATGTGAAGTCGCAGCGGGTCAAAGCGCTGCTCGGGCTGGCAGGAGACAGCGGAGAGAGACCCGGAGACAAGAGGCCGGAGCCCATGGTGAACGGAACCGAGCCGTCCTCACTGAAGGACAGCACCAACACCATGATCGGGTCAGTGGGCCTGCAGGAGCATTTATTGCACTTGTTTTAGACTTTAAGCCCCCCATTCTGCCTAATAAATTGTTCTACAGCTTGTGATAAGCAACACTTAAAAATATCATGTTATTTAGCTGGTTTAGTTCTTTTAAATAATTTTTAATAATCTTTGGGTTAGTAGTGACAAGTTATCAGCAGTAACACAAGTCTGTTTGTGTACATTTGATGATGAACTGTGCAGACGGAAGTGAGTGTCTGAAATGTGAAGCGGTAATTTGATGAATTAGCCTCAGGATGTGACCAATCAGAGAGCTGCTCATGTTTTCACGTGTCCGTGTTCACACGTGTGTGTCGTGCTCACAGTAAAGCAGAGATGACCGACTCCGCCAGTGTTCTGGAAGCCTTCAAGTTCATTGAGAAAGCTGCAGCAGAGTTCAGTGATGAGGACGAGGATGAAGATAGTGAGGGACAGAACAAGACCATCGTTGACCTCGCCACCGTGAGTTTATGCATAACTAGTGTACCTGTATCTGGATGCTGATTGGTCAGTAGATGTTACCTGAAATCACAGGTGTGATCTCTTCTGCTGTTTCACTAGCTCATTATTAATCAGCAACACTCTGTAACGGTTTAGATTTTTGTACGTTTATACCATTCAGTTAAAAATGTGTGTGACTGCAAAACTGCACAAATACAAAACACACATTCAGTGTCATAACAATCTCACGAAAGCTTTAGAACATCACAGAGAACATGTGATACATCACACCACCACACACCAGCTGCCATCACTAACACATCCTACTGCTCTCGCTCGCTCTCATATTCTCTCTCTCGCTTTCTCTCTGTGTGTCTCTCTTCCTCTGTCTCTGTTGTGTAGATGGTGAGGATGAAGGTGTCCCCATCTCCCTCCTCTTCCTCAGCAGATATGAGTGATGATCTTGACACTGAGGAGGCTCTGAAGGGTTTTGATTTTCTGGTCAACAGTGAGGACATGGAGTCTTCCAGTGAAGCGCCCTCTGCTGGCGAGAGATCAGACTGGGGTGAGGATTACAGCTTCTGGTCATCAACACGGCAGCTGCCAGGGTTACATTCAAATGTTCAAAAGAGAGAATTGTGCTGCTGTCCAGAGCAGTGTTTGTGATTTGTGAGTCTGATGTTTTGATGAAGACTGATTTTGTGTTTTGTGTGTGACGTTTTGCAGCATCAGAAACAGACACAGACTCCTCACGCGTCTGTTCATTACACGAGATTCCAGCACAGCGTGTCTGTAGCACCATGTGTCCCTGTAGATTGTGTTTACCTGCTGTCTGTCAGTGTGTTTCTCCACACACACACACACACACACACCCCTGAAGAGAACTGATTTTTCTCCTCAGAATCCAGTTTATGTCTATCAGACCGATCAAAGTCCCGTTAAGAGAATCTTCTTCTTTGACAGCCATCTTTGTAACGCCTCCGTGTCAGTTTTATGCAAATAAGCGGTGATGTCACTGTCAGCGCCCTTTTAAGGTCCTGAGCGCGTCCGTAACTCACTAGAGTGTTGAGCAGCAGGCGTGTGACGGCGTGTAACGTGTCTCCCTCCCTCTCACGTGTAGAGAAGGAAGAGCAGAGCCCTTTGTCTGAGGCGTGGGACGTGGACGAGGGGCTCATCTCCAAACTCAAGGAGCAGTACAAGAAGGAGCGCAAGAGCAAGAAGGGGGTGAAGAGTAAGTGGGCGGGAATTCTGTCGCTCGCCGCCTCTTTCTGTCCTTATTTTTCTTCTAGTGGTCAACCGATATCAGTTTCTGATTGGCTGAGCTGTAGAAAGCAGGATGCTGATTGGCTGTTATAATGGTTATGTGTTTGTGTTTATATTTGATCTCAGAATATTGTGTCCAGCTCTTATTTTAGCCCCAAATTCCATCACATTGCTAAAGAAACCTTAAAAGTGGTTTTAAAACAAGCTTCATTTTCTTTGTGATTTCTTTCTTTAGACTTGTTTTTGAGGTAAAATATTATCTGGGCGTATTTTTGACCGTATTTTAGTGAGATTTATTGAGTTCTGTATTATTCATTTGTAAAGATTTAAATGGAAGACACGCACACTGACGGTGTTTCTGTTAATCGCTGCAGTTATCTTTCACACAGATCATCTGTAATACTGACAGATTCATGAGTCTGATGAATATATCGGTTTATCACTCATTCTTCTAATGTCTTCCACTCTTTCTTTTCAAGTTCATTGTTAGAGTTTATCAATAAAGAACAAACAGCAGCTCTCTTCAGTTCTCGTACTGTACATCCACAAACACCTTCATACTGTGTGTGTGTGTGTGTGTGTGTGTGTGTTTGCTCTGTCTCTGGCTCTGAATGAACTTCTGTCACCTGCTCCATGTTTGTCACTCTGCATTTCCTCCACAAACTGTTTTTCTTTTCTCATTCAGTCTGTTTTTATCTCTTTCTAATACCATTTTGTTTGGTGTCACATTAATTTACTTTTCTGTTTGTTTCTCTCTTTTGATTGGTGCTCTGGGGTGGGCGTGGCTTATATGCACTCTTTTAGTTGGACAGTAAACTCCTCCCCTTCCTTGCTTCTATTATAAGAAAACTGGATTGGAACATTTTCTTTCTGTCACCCTGTATCTCCCCGTTTACTGTATGAGAGTTCAGTGAACACTGTCTTACTCTTTATTAAATCTTCTCTTTCTGTGACAGCATTGTGTTCTCAGAACATTGTGTGTACCACTGAGCACATGGTGTTTATGGTGTCAGTGAAGAGTGTGTTCTCTCTGTAGGGCCCAACAGGTGTAAGCTGCAGGACATGTTGGCTAATCTTCGTGATGCTGAGGATTTGTCCTCCATTCAGCCCCCGGTGGCTCCGCCCCTTCGCCCCAGTCTGCCCCGCCTCAACGAACAGCAGTTGGGCCGCACGGATGAGGGTATATCTGACACGTTCCTCAACACTGAAACCTGTGCACGTGATACAGTGATTTAAATGGACTGATGTAAAATCAGTGGAGGTCTGTGTGAGGTCACTGATATGATGTCGTTTTTGTGTGTTTCAGTTGAAGCTCTGACTTTCCCACCTTCCTCTGGAAAATCTTTCATCATGGGTTCTGATGAGGCTCTGGAGACTGAACTGGGTCTTGGAGAACTCGCTGGTCTCACTGTGGCCAATGAAGCAGAAACTCTGTCTTATGATGTGAGTTCAGAACCCTCCGTCCAAACATCATGATGTCTTAATGAGGATCGTCAGATAACAAAATCCTTAAATCAGTTTTGAGGCAGATAAACTAGAGTAATACAGTACTGTAAGAGTGACTGTACAGTGCTCTTGTTGTGTTTGTTGGTTATGGTGTCTCATTATTTCTCATTTCTTCAGATTACAAACAACAAAGACGCTTTGCGCAAGACATGGAACCCGAAGTTCACGCTCAGGAACCATTTTGACTCCATCCGCGGTCTGGCGTTCCACCCGGTGGAACCCGTGCTGATCACCGCGTCTGAGGATCACACGCTCAAGATGTGGAACCTTCAGAAAACAGCTCCGACAAAGAAGTGAGAGCGTGTTTCCTCAGAGCGCCCGCTGATCTGCTGAACGCTCACAGCTGACACTGCTCTTGTGTTTGTTTCAGGTGTGCCGCTCTAGATGTGGAGCCCATCTACACCTTCAGAGCTCACAGGTACTGATCCATTTAGTGAATAATGATTGGCTGTTTCTGCTAGTAGGCGGGGATTTCATTACCTTTGCTTTTCCCCGCCTTTTTTATTTTTTTATGAAACTTCTTTCCTGGGAATGTGATGTTCTGTGTGGTTCTATGTTGCAGGGGTCCGGTTCTATGTGTGGTCATGAGTTCTAGTGGAGATCAGTGTTTCAGCGGCGGGTTGGATGGAACCATTCAGAGTTGGAACACTCCAAATCCAAACATTGACCCGTACGACTCGTACGGTACGCTGCGTGTTGCTCATCATCATCATCATCATCATCTGAGAGGATGTGAATGTCCGGTTCTGATGTCTCTGTGTGTCACAGATCCGTCGGTCCTGCGGGGGGCACTGTGTGGTCACACAGATGCTGTGTGGGGATTGGTCTACAGCTCGGCTCATCACCGGCTGCTGTCCTGCTCTGCAGACGGGACGGTGAGGCTGTGGAACGCTGCAGACACCGCAGCCGCCCTCACCGTCTTTAACGAAAGCAAAGGTATGACCTCGGTATGACATCAGTGATATCAGTAATATCTGTGTTCTGATGATGTCTGATAATTTTATTCCTGTTATCATCTGCTTCTAATTCTTGTCTGTCTGTTTATAAATCTGATTTTTACTTGGATTAGCAATTCAGTTCAATTCAAATTGATATTTATTTATTTATTGTTTTTATTGTTTGTTGTTGAATTATGCAGCTTTACATATAAAAGAAGCACATACAACATTAAACAATACTTATGACACGTATGTTGTTACTGCAAATGTTACTGTTGCAAATGTAAGAGGAGCATTAGTTATATTAATAATGATGCTAAGATTGTAACTGATGTATGAATATAAAGATTAAAACAGCAGCAGTCACACTAATAACACAGATGTTTAATGGCTGTAAGGTTATATACACTGAGGTGTGTGTGAGGTGTATGTTTGTGTGAGGTGTGTGTGTCTGGTCAGTTACTGCTCTCAGCAGTGTTTGTGATGTTCAGAGATGGGGGTCCCGTCTTCAGTGGATCTGGTGTGCAGTGACCCGGCTCACATGGTCACATCCTTCAGTAACGGCAGGACGGGGATCTTCAATATGGAGACCCAGCAGATGGTTCTGGAGCTGGAGTCCCAGTCGGCCGGCAAACCCGGTACAGTTGTGTGTCTGTGTTTTCATTGTGTTACTGTATGGTGAATCTGTGACCTTCATCGTGACCTTCATCTGTGATCCTCAGATGCTCCCTGTCAGATTAATAAAGTTCTCAGCCACCCGACGCTGCCCATAACTGTAACCGCGCAGGAGGACCGCCACATCCGCTTCTTTGACAACACCACAGGTGAGAAGACTCTGTGCTCACCTGCAGCTTCTGAGGGACTGAGAGTAAACATGTGTGTGTTGTTGTCTGTCAGGTAAACTGATCCACTCGATGGTCGCTCATCTGGACGCTGTGACCAGCCTCGCTGTGGATCCCAACGGCCTGTATCTGATGTCAGGAAGTGAGTGTTCACACTTCTCTGTGTGTTGAGTTACTTTTCAGATGTTAAAGGTTTAAATGATCTCTGATCGTGTAATACAGTAGAATGGAGGGTTGAGCACTCATAACAGTGGTGTTGTGTGCGTCTCAGGTCACGACTGCTCGGTGCGTCTGTGGAACATGGAGAGTAAGACCTGTGTTCAGGAGTTCACCGCTCACAGGAAGAAGTTCGATGAGTCCATCAACGCCGTGGCGTTTCACCCCACCAAGTGCTACATCGGCAGCGCGGGAGCAGACGCCCTCGCCAAAGTCTTTGTATGACCTTTAACCTCTGACCAAAACTGTTTCCATGGCGAGGGGTGTGAGGCGTAATTCTGGAGCCTAAGCGGGGGTCACGGCACTAAACCAGAGATGTTGGGTTCTGTTTGGATCCCCCGACTGTGCCCCACTCATCCGGGCAGGCCTGGGTGTGCAAGAGCAGAAAACTGCAGCCCTTCACAGAGGAACGTTTCAAACAAGACATCTGTGACACATTCCCCTCCTCTCCTCAGAAATCTCCCCACACTTCTGTTTGTTTGTCTCTGTTCTGACATGAGTGCGTCTGAGTCGTGATTTCTGATTTTGTCTCACATTTTCTTAAACTATGTGCCTTTTGCTTCCGACACAGTCTTGAGAAACTCTGATTTTCTTCATAGTGTTTTGACACTGAGGAACTAAAACAGCATAAGATCTTTGATTAAAGTTACCAGATACATCCGATTATTGTGACAGATTCACACGACTCTGTGTGAATCCAGTGATTTGACACAGAATGTAAAGTTCAGTCGTTGCTCTCACACAGTGTTTATAAACGACACACTGGAGCTGCGGTCAGTGTCTTCTGTGTGTCACACACAACATCTGCAGAGTTTAAAAGCTTTCAGACATTTTTAGTAACCCTGAAGCTTAGAAACTTTTTAGCTACATTAACAAATGTCCTTATAAAATCATATGCAGAATAATGAATCAATGTAAATCGACTCACAAAATCATGTCCAGGTCTCATTTCACCTGAAATCAGAAAATGACGATCACTGGATGAAATAGATTTATGAAAGTGAAGAGTTTGTTTTTGTGACATCTGATCACAGCAGCAGTTTATTGCATTACTTACATGTTCAGTAATGCATCATTTGTTTTTTGCATTGGTAAGAATGGGTTTCTGCGTTAATAAGAACTGAAGTAAACTTGCTTAATGTCATAAAAATTAATTCAGAATGTTAGAAAAAAGCCTCTTTTCTGACAACAAATCGACATTTTTTTCTGATTTTATGGTGAAATTCCTGAGCGTGTTTAAATGTGCCACAGCCAGACATCAGTGTGAGTTTCCATCTGTTTTAGGTTGTTTAGACGTTTTTTTTGCGCCCTGTGCTGAAGTGATGCGTCACTCTTGTGTGACCCCAGTGTGATCTCAGATCTTTAAATGTGAATATTTGACTATAGTTAGACCCGGTTGGACATATTTGTTGTTTTTAAATTTAGACAAAGTGAAACTGATTCTGCAAAGTCTTAAAATCGCTTGAATGTTTTAACACGCTGGACGCAGTACAATGATCCAAATTCTGTATTTGTCTGACGTTTAACGAATCTGTTGTGATTATTCCTTTTTTGCTTCTGCCTTTAAAGCCAAATGAATAACTGTTGAGTGTTAATCTTTAGAAAGAGACACAGTTATAATTATTTGGGTTTGGTGGACAGACGGACGTCTCTGGTTTAGTTCTTACACCATCTTCTGCTCCTCCATCTTATCTCCTGCTTTAACAGCCGATGTTCTCTGCCTGCATTGGTGATGGTTTTGTGTTAGATGAGATTATTTAAAGATATTTTTTATATAGAACTGTTTGGAGTGTAAACTGGTGATGTTTCTCATTGTATGATTGCTGAGTGAGGTGACAAATAGATCCAAGTTTAATGCAGGACTTTTTTGTTGTTTAAAATTCCTTGTTTTTTTATTGGTCTGTGATTACTTGAAATATCTTGATGTGTGTGTGTGTGTTGGGTGTGTGTGTGTGTGTTTAACCGCCCTGATAGTTCTTCTGCTCTAATGGTTTAACAGATGAGCACTACAAAACAACGGTGTGTTTGTTATCCGGTCAGGCCTGTCAGCAGGATGTGTGAGATTACAGCTGTTTGCTACTGTACCAAATGTAGAAAGAAAATTCATGCAGAATTCTGTGCTGTCATCGTTTCCAGCCCTGCCTCTAAATCCAGTGCAGCGCTCCACAGATCTGAACTCATGAATCTGAGTCTTTATTCACACTCGTGGAGCGAGACTGAACAGTGTAAATACTCTTCTGTTGTCTTTATCAGATGTAACTGGATCGTAAAAACGTGAGGGCAGGTAAAAGATGGCAGCGTGTTTTGTGTGAATTATTTCTGTGGACTGGAGTCCAGTTTGAGTTTAAACTGGTGGACACAGGAGCTGGTTTGGGAGGTCGGTGTGTACGTGAGAGTGTGTTTGTGTTTTCGTACCAGTAAATATATTTTCAGATTTTGTTCAATTCGGTGCATATTAATTTTAGATATATAAAAGAGAATCTCAGTATGTATAGTTTTAAAGTATTGATCAACA
Source organism: Yasuhikotakia modesta (assembly GCA_036877545.1). Classification (NCBI taxonomy): domain Eukaryota; kingdom Metazoa; phylum Chordata; class Actinopteri; order Cypriniformes; family Botiidae; genus Yasuhikotakia; species Yasuhikotakia modesta. The sequence continues at coordinate 28,324 of JBAJNP010002278.1, forward strand.
ATCTATTTATGAACAGAACACAATGTACATTATTAACCTGAACAGCTAAAGGTAAAGATTAAGCGCTATGTGTACATGTACATGTAACCGATAGATGTGCAGGAGTGAGTTCAGCGATTTGAGTGTAGCTGCCGCAGCTAGTGGTCAGTGTGATTTACAGACCGAGGGATTGACTGGGAAACCAAATGATTGACGTGCTTGAATAAAAACCAACATCCGAGTCTCCCATGGTGGTCACTGCAGATGGGATTGGCCGGATGGGATTGTGATGTCATCTTGAGATTTGCTGTCTGAATATCACGTCACTGAACTTTAACCTTTCGCTTGTATAGAGAGATTGGAGAGATTGTGTTAATAAATGCTTTACGCTTCTTGTACATATTTTATGATTGATATTAGAGTTTATTCTTTATTTCTTGTTGTATTCTTTCCCCCCAGATGGACATTTATCAGTATAACACAATAATAAAAGACTATGTTGTATTTCACATGATTATTGCACTTGTGGTTTTTATGCAGTCATGTAGACCTGAAAAATATCTGCTTTATATCTGTGATTTTCAGGGCTGGAAAATCTATGGTCGCACTAAACTACAGGTCACACCTTCTCTCTGAAACCTCCTTTAAAACTCAACAGGGTGATTTTCACCAGAAATAATGGACAGTTCATACTTGTTCATGAGTATTTTAATAATAGAAGCGTTTCAAGAGATCATGTATTGTTTTATTTGACATTCTTGATAAGAAACTCTACAGTTGAGTAACAGTGAAATCAGAAATCTCTCCATCCATCACAGCCTGAAACGGCACAGACCAACATTGGACCACAGGAGCAGACGGACGTCTGTAGTCGGTGACGGTGTCCCTGTAATTAAACATAAGCAACATGTTACAGAAAAACACTTGTAGTTTTTTTTTATAATTTTTCTCTTTTTTTCTCACGTACAAAATTGCCGCCACTTTCTTGTTCTGTATGTTCAGGGTGGGTGGTCTGGATCCTTGAATCTCCTCATACGAAATATTTGCTTTTCCTAAAAAATATTACAAGAACATACAGTGATTTCTCATCACGTGCTGTTTTTAAATATCATTTAAAGCTTACAGTGTTTTCACCTAAAACGCCAGACAAACTGACGCCTCTTGGCTGTTGCCACACCGCCGGCCACAGAAACTCATCTCCATCTTTTTTGTGAAGGAGAATCACTAAACGAATATTTCCCATCGTAACATCGATTTCATTTTGCCGAACGATCAGAGACACACTGAAAACAGCAGAACGGCAGATTTAGGGAAGCACCCGTTTGTTCTGTACCTGTTTAAGTGAGGCAGTGTTTACCTCTCTGTATCAAACTGGGTGGGTTCTTGAGCCCAGAGATAAACCAGATTGTTCTGATCATCACGGTAACTGATGGAGTTTGTGTTTACTGTCAGCTGATGGTTGGTTTTGTAATGAATTACGATTTGATGGAATCCGTTTCTCGATGCCACAGACTCTCCATTCATAGAGAACTCTACAGCACACAGAGAAGACCATGAACATGTTTGTCTTATAATATTTAAACACTGATGACATGCAAAATAATGTCATTTTTAGCAAAAGTGGTTAACAAGAGAAGGTTATCAAAACATAGGAAACAGATGTTTTACTCCTGCACAAATAACACAAACTCGTTTTATGTCTGACCTGAAGAATTGTCCTCCAGAAGTCTGAGTTTGTGAGGACGAGGGACGTCGAAACAAAGCGGTTTAGACGAATCATCAGCGGGTAACAGGAAGCGATTACTGCCAACAGCTGGAGCTGAAACACAGTCAAACTAATGCTCACAAATAATGACATTATCTCACAGCATCTTGTACAATAATAAAGTTTGAGAGTTTTTGTGTACCTGTAGGTTTGACATACTGAGTTGCATGAAAGGTCATTCCTAAATCCACTGAATAATAATCTGAATGATATGAATAATAAAAAAGTCATTATGCTTTGGAAATTATTAGATCAACTGATTAGCTCAATAAATCAATCAATCAATCATCAATCTGTTTTAAATGCACCAAATGGTATTTAACATTAACATTTAACAGTAACAACAAGTTCATCATGATTTACATTTTCATTGGAAATGAAACCATTTTCTCTTCATGATGAAAACATTTATAAAAGACACAGAATGCAGGATTCTGATGCCCATGTACACCAAAGTTTGGCAGTTTGTAAAAGTTTGTAAAAAAAAAGTTTGTAAAAAACAACAAAAAAAACTTTATAAATTATGTTTTAATCCAAACCTGTAAAATCACCTTCCTCATCTTCATCCTGGTCTGATTTTAAAGGAAACATTTGAGAAAATCAGTTCTTCTGCTTGATACTGATGAAACAATTCAATAATTCCATCACAGACAGACAGACAGACAGACAGACAGACAGACGTCTGTATACCTCTGTGGTTACTCCACGATGAACCTGAATTAGGGAGGTGTCGGCCTAACAGAAAGCATTAAAAAAGGACATTTCTTTTGAAGCATAAATCACAGATCAGAATGTTATAATATTTATGAAATATTATAATATTATATATTTTTATCCTGTGAGGAACAAAAGTCCTTCATGATGTCATTTACATAATGAAGACATGTCATTACCTGGATGCCCAAAAAATGCAGGAATGTGTCTCCCTGGAAGACACACAAATCTGACTTTACCCTTCACTGGTGCTTTTTATTTAAAGCATGAATAATGGATCAGTCTATATTATATACTATATCTATACAAATATATATTTACATACAATGTGTAAATGCGTGTTTACAAATGTATGTTCACATAATCTGATGCGGTTGGGTCAGTTCTGGGTTCTGTTTGAGATTTCTGGACAACACATACAAATACAGTAAATAAATAAAAGCATGAATGAAGAAGTTGTTGTACCAGGTGCCTCTCCTCTTGGAAATGTTGGAGTCGATAAGAACGGGTGAACTAAGAGAGAGAGATTGAGAGAGACAGATGATGACCTCATGAACTGTCAGTGTCACTCAGTGTTTTATATAACCCACTCTTTTGACCCTTAAATCCAATCCGACCGTGTGACCCAGGTGATCCAGGTAACCCAGGTGATCCAGGTAACCCAGGTGATCCAGGTAACCCCGTATCTGATTTCAATAAGATGTTCCACACATCATTATATATATACAGTATATATGTATGAATGTAGAGTGTATCTGTCTCACATCTGTGTCCTGCATGTACTGAAGGTCTGCGTGGAGCTTCTCCCTCTTTGGGCTTGTCAGCAACTTCCACTTCCTCTTCCTGTGGTTTAGTAACAACCATGGAGGTGAGAGGAGTGACAAACTGATATCTGAGAGAAAGTCGGAGAGCTTCTTTCTTCTCATCTTCCTTCTCTTGATCTTTAAGAAGAACTCTGAGGTAAACAAAGAGAGTTTGACACCTTTGTCTGACAAAGAACCATGAGAATGAAAGTGAACACAATGTGTTTCTGCTGTGTCTGTTATTGTTCCAGTCTGAGCTGTACTTCAGGAACTTACTGTCTGTCCAGGAGTTGTTTGACGGTGAGGTAGGCCCACAGTCGTTCCATGTAGTTTTCAGACTCAGTGATCTCAACATCTTTGGTCGTTGCGGCGCTGTTGTACCTCACCTTACTGCCTTTCTGCACAGCAATACAAACCATAAAACTTCACTCAGGCTTCTGAGAAGTAATAAAAATAAGTTAAACACCCATGCTGAGTAAATGCTGATGGGAATCTTACAGATATGGCGATGACCTCAGTGGTGACGCTCTCCACACTGTTATCTGTGATTTGACCTGATACCACAATTTCAGAGCCGTTGAAATACAAGTTAAAGCTGGTCTGAGTAAGATTTGACACCCCTGTGTAATTCAGTTCAATATCAGAGAGAAGCGGGATGGCAACTTCATCATAGAAGCCCTAAAACAAAACCAAACAAACGTTACGTTAGCTGCACTGTATGCGGCGTGACGCGGCTGCGGCCGAACATGTCCTGTGTTACACCTGCAGCTGCAGATCTGCATCAGAATCCTCATAAATTCTGCGAGCGCGTCCGTTATTCTCCAGAGACATTTTTGTGAGGAAATCAAAATTCACATCATATCCAAAACCAAGACAGTAGAGAGGAAACTTTGAGCCAATGGCCCTTCTCACGTTACCCATAATCCTCTCTATGTTGGTTTCACCTGTTAGAGGCAAAAAACTGTTTTACTGATGTTATAAAAATACAAGAAACTGTTTTACCTCCAAAAAACAATAAAACGTTTGGTTTTCTTGAGGTGATCAGTGAACAAAATTCAGTCTGATGGGACATGTACACGTTACACACTAATGTTCTTCTGTTCACACGTTAAAGCTCATTTCTGTGAGGTTGAGGTTGTTCCTGAGTCATGACTGTTAACTGTGTGATGAGGATGTGAGGTTTGCCTGCTGTCGGGTCTCCATCAGTCAGCAGGATGAGGATTGAGGCTCTCGTGTCCTGAGATTGTCGTCTGATCATGTTGACTCCCGCCAGCACTGCAGCGTTTATATCTGTGGCTGCAAGAGGATTCAACACATTTGTGTCTTTTCCTCATACTGCAACGTGTCCATCCATCCATCTATCCATCCATCACTGAACTCACCTCCTTTATCCGTGATCGACCTCACGAATGATTTGGCATCTTTCAGGTTCTTCTCAGTGGCTTTGACCAGTTCAGGTTTCCACTGTTCAATCTGATTGTCAAACGTGATCAATCCAAAATGATCGTTCTCAGCGAGATCTCCCAGAATCCTCAGCAGAGCCAAACGCGTCTGCAAACAACGACAATCACACTGACACTCAGCGCTCATACCTCACAGGCTGCAGTTAAAGTTAAGCTCTTGTAAGGTGGTGATGATTTAATTATGATATGATTTGATACACAGTACTGCAAGTTTCTTTAATGTGCTTCAGGAGTCTGACTATCAAAACATCAGTAATTTTGTTGTAGAATGAAAGTTTAAATATTCATTTCACCTATTTGCAATTGGGCTAAATGGAATAATTGTTTTACAACAAATGAGATAATTCTGTTAAAGTCAAACTAGTGAAACAATACCAATTAATATTGTTACAGTATTTACACACATAAATAACTACAGATCAGTAAGTGTTCGAATCATACTGCTGTAAGAATTTAACCGAGTTAAACCTAAAGCTCTTACAACTAGTCAGTAACTCTCGTGTTGTTACCTGAGCTATCTTTCTGCCATGCATGGAGCCGCTGCGGTCAATGATAAACACCACGTTTTTAGGCATCCGTGGAATATCTGAGGGTGCAAATAAATGCACGAAATAACCATTTGATACCTGAAAGAAATGTAAGACATCCAGAATCAGAAACATCCAGAATCAGAAATCCACTCTAAAGTCAATGTGTTTTGAAACAGAAACTAGTTTTCTGATCTAAAAACTCGCCGTTATTTCTCCGTTAGGATTTTGTCTCTCGACATCATACGTTAGGAGAAGGTTTCCGTTCAGTCCATCTTTCCCGCAGGTTTTACACTTGGTCTGTTGCTCTTTAGTGGGGTAGAATGTCACCCATGCCTGAAACACCAGCAACAAGAAACTTTGTGAAGTTCACCGGAGTCAAAAATACCTGCATGTTGTAATGAAATCTTACGTGTTTGTCTGCTATGGTGGTTTTGATGGCATCTGCCAGTTCATTAGTGCTCAGATCTCCTTTCACATCCAGGAAAGAAATTCCTGTTTTTTCTTTGATCTGCACATCAATCTAATGTAAAAACAAAATATAAACTTAAATAAACTACAGAATAAATCGTGTGAGATTGTGTGGGAGTTACAGGCTGCAGGTTAATGTGACAGAAATAAAAACAACAGAACTGATTTCTTGTCCGACCTTGAAGTCTGACACTATCTGCATGGGCTGGACATGAACCAGCAGCTCATATTTGCCCAGGCGACGCTTCAAAAGTTCCTCGTATGTCAACTCAAACGTCACTTTACTGAGAGCAGCTACAGTCACAGACGTTTTAAAATCTTCTAAAGTCCTTCCAACAGTCCTGAAACACAAATGCAGCTCTTCAGATTTCTGCTCCTCCTACAAAAACATATTTAACACTTAGTTTCATGCCTGATGAGTCCGGCGCTTTGTCCTCGAGAAACAGCCTGGCTGTACTGCTGCTGAGCCTCAGCTTTCTCCTTCACAACCCCATCGTACGTCTTTCCTTCAATCGTCCTGCAGCACAAACTCACAGCTGTTATTATTCAGATGAGCACAAAGAGCATGAGTTTTATTCACGCTTGCATTAGTAAGAGATCTCTGTGTTTATTTAACACTGTCGATATTTTGTTTTTGTTTGATGTGATCATGAGCCAAACAGAAACTTTGACCACGTTCTCTTATCTGCGCTTGTGAAACATGTTTTGCTCACATTCTGAATTTGCTGATGAAAGCGTTCTTGGGAATCTTCACCTCAAACTGAATCTCTTGAGACTGGTTGAGTTTGTTGGCCACGCGGCTGGTGATGACGGTGGTGGCGTAGCGACTGCTGACCGTAGAGTTAATGTGGAAGCTGTAAATGTCCACATTTTGTGTCTGTGTAGAGACATTAAAGTGACATTAAACAGTGATAATGCATAAAGGGCATAAAATATTCTTTAAGGTCACAAATGATTGTACAGACAAACATTTTACAGTATTACTGTAACTTATTCCTGTGTTCTACAGAAACCTGAGATTGTAATGACAAGATGATAAATATGTTTTTGATGATAAAAAGCCTTTAAAAGTTTTTTTTTAACACATATTTTCCAAACACACACAGAATACCAGATATAATAAAGAATTAAAACATGACACAATGAACTCAACTGTTCATCAGAAATTATTTGAAATACATTTTCTGAAAATCAGATTATTTCTGGTTCTGGAAAACTTGGTTCTGAAGACGTTCAAGATTCAGATTTTCAGGTGACCTTTGACCCTCACCTTTTTAACAGGAGCTGAGGAGACAGAGATAAAGAGGAAGAGGAGCAGATGAAGTCTGAGCGCTGCTCCATCCATCGTGACACGATACACTAAACCTCAAAACACAAACTTTAAACAAACGCTCACATAACGCTGTTGGACGTGGGACGAGCGTCGCCTCTGATTGGCTGATATGAACAGGAAGTAGAAAACACCCCTTCAGCTGGAATAATGTTGGACACAATCCATTCAACACATACTGCAAACATTAAACTTCACCCGTTCCATCAAACGTTTCATTTGTGTTCATAAAAACGTGACTGTAATGCCTGTTTATTGAAATACAACATGGATTTTCTCACAGAAGTGATTTATTTAGTCCCTCTGATTTTCACTTTTTATTCCTCTGACGATCAAAACGTGTCAAATATTACATGACGCTGTAATACTGCGCCGTTATAGCAACTATCGGCCAGCAGAGGGCGCTCAACTCACACACACACACACACACACACACACACACACACTTACACACACACACACACACACACACTAACACACACACACACTAACACACACACACACACACACTAACACACACACACACACACACAAATAAATGTCTATTTCAGACAGTATTAAAAGGAGACAAAAGGTTAATTTAGATTAAATTTATTGAATTTACAAAACAATCACTGTAACAAGGAAAGAAAAACTATGATATCAGTCAGTTTTAAGCTGATACACTAATTCTGGTCCTCAGTGTCAGTCTGGACAAATTTCCAGACCCTTCATCTGAAACGTCTGTAAGTTATTATGCAGTTTGTTACGTTTGTACCTACAGTCCTTAAAGAATGTGTGCGACACCAGCAGCATACAATACCAGTAACACTAAACTACTAACTGACCGTAAATCTGTAACTAGTACCCAGTTTATGCAGACAGAGATTTACATTAGTATAAACTGATTTAAACATGTACAGTATTAATGTATAGCATTTACATACGTGTACAGCTCAAGTATTAAGATAATAATTTTTACACAGTCTAAAAGTTAAAGTCTGTTATGCAACACAAGCTATATGAATATATATAATAATACTGAATTTAGATTGTTTTATAACAAACACCTAAAACTGGCCTGTAGATTCACGTTCATTGTAAACAACTGCATGCTAGCAACAGCGCAGTGACTTAAACCTGCAAGAAACTGCAGTAAATATGTTTGATGAGTGCAAGTTTTAAAAGCTACATGGTCTTAGCTTTACAACAGGTGAAGACGGCGCCGTCCAGGCGTGTGAATGAATGGGGGGGGAAGCAAAGATGTCGTGCTTAGGAGCGTCAGTCTCCGTCGGCCACTGGTCAGTTTCTAAGAGAGCTGAGGCCAGAGTCTTTCCAAAATAGTCACCAGACATCAGGACACCGCGCTGTAAAACTGAAGCTGTGTGAGAATCTCTCTGTGGCCATGAAAGAGACGAATGGAAAACACCCCCTTGTGTTGGCCATGAACCCTGTAAACCATTAACATCAGATTAACATCAGAGTAGCATTAGAATCACTTAATGTCTTAGCATGTTAGCAAGCTGTCAAAAGATTTCATAAAGACTTTTTATGTTGTTCATGTGATGTTTTCATTGTGAGATGTTTCTATTAAATGTTATATTTATTTTGAGGGTCAAAAACATGTTTTAAGGGATAAAATTGAGCTACAGACAGACGTTATAAATAAAAGTATTTTTTGACGTCACCTCTGCTGCATCTGCTGGCGGCTGCTGTGGTTCTAGACTGGTGGAACGTAAGGAGCGTGACTCCACATCTTCTGCCCAGATCTCCATCAGTCCATCAAGATGCTGCGTAAAAACATCCGTCTTGTTGTTACTGTTGTTAAGTTGTGCTTGGGTGAGACTGATTGGCCGGTGAGGTGGGGGCGTGGCTTCAGGAGGTACCGGAGAGACACTTGATGGAGTTGCAGACCCTGCAGGACGAGTGTGAACATCACTAATCCAGTCTGAGAACAATCCAGAGTGACTCCCATTCTGTTTCAGGACTAATCAAAATTTCAATCAACAACTTCAGTCTAAAGAAGTTCAACATACAGAAACACTTACTGCTGCCACGTTCTTTACTCAGACAGAAGCGTTTAAGTGTCGACCCTTTAAACCAGAGAAAGACAAGTTCATCTTTAGCAGAAAATCACTGTAATGGCTTGATAAGGCAAACTAGTTATACACAGTTATACACAAAATAACACTGGGAAACATATATATTAATGTGATAAACAAACATGATGAAAGATGAGCGACACATTAAGAAATGAAAGAGAAAAGAGACATTCTGATGAATATAAACAGATACAAACAGATGTTCAGAGAAACGGGTCCACCGAGGAACCGAGTGCGTGTTTTACTGCTGGGTTTATAGGGGACCTGTGCAGACGCCTGCGCAGACAGAGACCAGCCTGCAGACAGAGAACAGAGAAGTAAGAGACCTGCGACAAAACTGCATGTGGCATTTTATTCTATTTTTAAACTGATCAATGATTCAGTCAATATCTGCTGCAAAACTAAACCAGTTATTCATCTGACAACAGGAGTTCAGTCTCAGTGCTGGGAATCGCATGAACTCACCCGGATCAGACTGGACATTCGGTTCTGGTTCTTCTGCCTGCAGCCCAGAGCAGATGTTGTCAGAGGAGAGAGATTCCTTCAGAGAGCACGGCTGCATCTGAACCGGCGCAGACGCAGACAGAGTCTCTGTCCCGCTGTAGCCACAGTCACATGGTTTCAGGGCTTGAACAGCAGATCCGTTCACAGCCGCTTCTGATCAGAGAAGAAAAAATGATGCTGGTAACTTGATGCTGGTAAAAAAAATGTTAATGTCTTTTAATACTGCAAGTAAATTTGTGACCCACCTGTTTTTGTTAAATGAGCAGTTTTGCTGCGTTCACTAGTTTTTGATGTCTTGCTTCTCAGCTGTTGTACAAGAGGACTGAGCAGTTTTCCAGCTTTCAGCTTGTGCTTGTGGGACTTGCGCTTGTGTCCAGCAGGAGGGGCTGTCGACGGCACATGAAGAGCCGCAGGGGGTGATTTCCCCAACGTGACAAACAGAAGCTCAATCTCTTCTCGGTGGTGAGCCTCCAACTCCATAATCTCCCTCAAATGCCTGAACAACAGTAAAGCAAACGAGATCATTCTTCATTACACACGTCCTGTTTTAACTGTCATCATCTCAAAGGTCTCAAACGTACTTTTCTCTCAGTCTCTGAAGTTCCCTCTTTATGTCCAAATCGTCCATTTCTGAATCATTGTCGCTGCTGATGAACATGCCTCCCTTTCTGCTCAGCGAATCAGAGCTCTGCACACTACTGCTGCGGCCAGAGCGCCTCAGAAACGCCACCGCCCTTTTCATGAGGTCACTTCCTCTCTTTTCAGATCGCCCGGGGCGGGAGGGAGTCGCCGGGGCCATTTTGGCCGGGCTGCTGCCTGTCCTGGAGTCAGCTGACAGGAAGCGGGCGTGAACCGGGACGTCGGCTGAGACGGACATCTGGCCTCTTTTGGCCACAGGAGGCGGAGCATCTAAATTACATTCAAGTGGGGAGGAATACCTGCCACTCCTCCTCCTGCGGGGGACCTCATCTTCTGCACGGACCACTGAGAACCTCCCGATGCTGGTGGATGAAATCAATGGATCTTGGTACACGGAACCTTCTCCAGAGCAGCCAGCAGGACGGGCCGCAGACGCAGGATGGGCCGCAGACACACTCCAGCTGCGCTGTTTACACCTCTGAGCTGACACCACCGGTTTGGTGCTGGGCAGCATCTGATTCATTGAAGTGAAATCAGACAGAATACAGATAGAATACAGACAGAATGCAGACAGAATACAGACAGAATAAAGGCGATACACAGGACGGGATAAACAGGATCACTAAAGGGAACATCTTGACAATTTTGCTAATCATATTATAAATAAAAATAAACAAGTCTTTGTTTAACATCAGGAACATGAGTAAAGGTCAGCAGAAATCAGATATTTGCTACTAACTTATTAGTAGAGACTGACCAACACAAATCTGTCAATTACACTAATGAACATGATAAATAAATGAGTGACGTACCTTAAATCGACTTTTAGGCCCAGAGCAGGAAGTGAAATGAGACGAGTGTTTGTGTGACACAGTAACTGCTGACAGAGAATTACACACAAACATAAATCACTGTTTCTTCAGCGTTTCACATGGATAAAATAAAGACTTTTCATCGTACCTCCAACAGCAGAGTCACTTAAACTGTCCACTCGTGCCGAAATCTGCACCTGTAGAGCAAACGTTGAGGTTTTCTCATTGTTTAAGTGGGGCATGAACTCCAGTCATTTTTACCCACAATGCATTTCAGTCTATTGACAGACAGACTCATTAATCAGAGGGAGTATTAGGTGAGCAGATTCATTTTACCCCCTGTCTGATTTCATTTTACCCCCAACACCCCCCCAAACATCACTGTCTGTTCAGATTGTTAGAGAAATTGGGGTTTGTAAAAGGTTTTTAGATGGTGAGGCATTAAACATTATTTAGTTTTTATATATGCCTTCTTAACCTAAACAATTATCAAAACTGTTACAATATTAAAACCATAATAAAATATATTATTTCATATATTATTATTGCAGTTAAAAACCTAGATTAAAAGTATAAAACTCTTATTAAGTCTACGTGACCCTCACCAGCTCTTCTCCTCTGAACCTCAGTGTGTTGAGTTCTGACACCGTCCTCTGCGGTGCCGGTGGGGTGAGGAGACACTCACAACCGGACCCTGGAGTCTCCGCTGCGCTCCTGGACGGGTACATGGGGACGGACTCTTGATACAGAAGATTTCGCAGCTTCTCATCCAGGGTCTTGATGTTGCTGCCCACAAAAGCCCCTCTGTGCCCCTCTGCGTCTGATTCACCGGGGGAAAAGTGATGTTGTGAAGGGGCAGGGCTTTGAGGCAGGGAAGGCCCTGCGCTCACCACAGGCACAGGTTGCTGCAGCACCACCAGCTGCGACATGCGTTCTGCTCGACTGCACGCAATATACTGCAGCTGTTCACGTGCTGACGTGACGTCCTGCAATGGTGCTGGTGTCACAGACGATGACCTTTGAACCTTTGGCATGACCAGGGGGCAACAGGGCACGTCCTCCACCATGGAGAGCGAATATGCGATCTGCTGAGCGGCGGGGACATGCGACAGGACGTGTAATGAACCAGTGTGAGTGTCATTCATGAACAGAGAGCTGTGAGGAACTGTGCATGTCTGCGACGCACGGACCTGGGCGGAGCCTAACGGAGCCTCTGGCGCTGGCACTGGGACGGTTTGGGAGATTTGAGCTAAAGAAAGAGGGTCCGTAGTAGTCATAGAAAGGGGGCTCCATACCCCATAAGGATCACTTCCTCCAGATGGGGGTGCTGTGGGACAGGCCTCTGAGTCTGTAATGAGAAAATGAAGAAGAGAAACATGTACCAACACAACCAATCAACACTGTATCAATAATATATCAGTCTCACAATATTACACTCAGCACCAACACTGTCATATGATAATATATCTACAGACACATTACACATCATTTTAGACAGAGGCAGATCCGGTGCCGGGCTCTGGGGGCGGGGCTGAGACGCTCTCACCGTGCTGAGTGGCTGCTGTCCCGTCAGTTACGGTTGTCGTGGATGGTGATTGGGTGGATGGACCTCCATCTGAAGACGTGTCCTGACTGACGGGGGCTTCCTCCACAGGACAGATGATGAACCACCTCCTCCCTGTGTGTAAAACTGAGGCAGAACATCAAACACTCACAACTCAGTCATGAGGGAACGTTGATGTGTTACAGCAGAGAGACAGAACGTTTTACTGTTTTGTTGATAGACAGGCAGAGGAACACCCGGCTGCTGACTTTTCATCCCCTGTAGATAAATTAACACAAATGAGACGTAGGTTTAATGAATCCACACACCGGTTTAACGTGGACCGCATTACCTCTCCACACGCTGCTCCTGACAAATGACTTCTCCCAAGTTCTGATGTCTTCTCTCCATCCGTGTCCTGGCTCAACATCTCCTCTGCTTTATCCACAATGTCCTTCAGCTGCTCTGTAAACGTCTCCTTTTCTGCTGGTAGAATGAATCCATTCTCCACCTGAGACATACAGCAAAAACACAATCTGCAAGACTGTGCAAGACTTTCACGCCGCATTGTTGTGGCGTTTTAAACAGCGCAGGTGAGAACATCAGAACTTGAAGCTCACCATGTAAGTGGCTATTTCATCAGGTGCATCACCGTCCAGATCAAATTTGAAGGTCACCATTCTGTGATTGTGTGTCTCCAGCTGACATTCCACCATTTTGTTGCCTGTTTTACTAACCTGAGGGATAAAATAAGAACGATGAGGAACTCAAAGGTGGTTTTTTTGTTACTGAAGGAACCACGTTGTTCTCCTCACGTTTAACATGCTCAGCTTGGGTTTGTTGATCTTCTCCTGACGTGAGCGAGTGCGAGAGGATCTGCGATGATGTTTCCGGGGTCTGCCGTCACTCTTTCCTCCAGCGGGGGGGTCTTCACAGCTGTCAATCATCTCTTTACCTGCGTCCTGTTTTAAAAGAGAAGAAAAGCAACTCTCAGTGGACTGTCACACACACAACTATGTTCTGGAACTGATGCAGGAGGAGCCGCTGCAGGTGTCTGGAAATGTTGAGTTTATTTCTGGATAATTATGTACTATAACTGTAGTGATGAATGGGTCTCACCTCGGTGCTGGTTTGAGCCCGGCTGGGTTCAAATGCAGAGTCAGATGTTTTGCCTGTGTTCTGAGGGTCCGCAGCAGGGGGCTCCAGAGTCTGAACAGAGGAAAACTCTGGTTCTAAGCATCCATCCAGTGGAGGAGACTGGACCCGGGACACAACGGTGTGGACAGAAGTCAGAACCAGAGGATCGTCATGGAGATGAGATTGCGGTGTGCTGGGCTGTTGTTGGTTCTGCAGGTGTGCAGGAGATGAATGCTGGGCCAGCAGCCGTGTTGAATCTCTCTGAGCGCTGCAGACAGGTTCTGAACGAGAGCGCAGAGACGGATCCTGGCTGATTAAACCATCTGTTACCACAGCTGAGACACACATGAAGCGCTTATTTAAACAAACATATAAATGACATGAAAGACAGGATTAAACCATTTTAAATCTGAAGCTAAGCTTGAATCTCAGTGAGTTTTAAGTGTTTTATTGTCTTAAATCTTTATTTATTATGGTCAATATTTTAAAAAGGGCACCAGTATCATTTAATTTACTCACAAAATGTCAAGTTCAATAATTTATTTATAGAAGTTAAAAACTAGGATATTAAATTCAAGTGCTGGTTCCATTGTGAGTCTATAAGTTGGTTTATGTATGATGATGTGTGATCCGATGTTGGTGGTCTCACGCGTGGCTCCTGTCTCTCCGGTGGGGCCGCAGGACGGCACAGCCTCACTCCACAGTTCCTCCATTTCTGAGGGAGAATCGTGAGCTCCAGCCGCCAGGGTCTCTGTGAGCGACGGCTGAGGGACGATCTGAGCTTCAGTTTCAGTGCCGCTATCGTCTGTTTGTCCATTACAGGCCGAGACGATCCGCTGTCGTCTCCATTTAATGAGAGCCACGCGGTCACGGATAGACTTGCCCACGATTTTCACGTCACTTTCCAAAAAGAAGCCAGAATCCACCTGCAGAACATAAATAATTAAACATGAGAGTTTTGACATCATTTAAAGTACATCATAAGATATAAGACATTATAAATGTAAGAGACTAAATAGCATTTGACCATTTCCTGGGCGACTGTTTCCGGCACTTCTGACTCCAGGTCAAAGGTAAACTCTATAGCGCCGCTGTCTTTATAGTTCCCCTTCAGCTTCTTCTTGTCTTCAACCCAAAGCCTCAGAGCGATGGAGGACATTTTACCATCGTCCTCCTCAGCCAGCTCAACCCTCACACCGGTGTCTTCTGCGAAGAACGCGTGCTCCAGTAACTCTTTTATGGAGTATCTGTGACAGGAGAGACAGCTGGTTTGCTTTCTACAAAGACTGAAATCAATTCTTTCAGATGGTAAGAAAATGTTGCTTTAAAACAGTGTGAGATATTTTTAGACGCAGATGTCATTAGCTTTTAATCCTCTCACTGATCTCACAGGCATCAGATTTCTGCTGAGAGAATTTACTGTAAATGAGTTACAAAAACTTCCAGGAAAAGTCGTTTTGATCACACTGCACACACTCATGTGACAGCAGCACCTTTCACCTTTATGGTCACATGACCAAAGGATGTGATGCTCTCACCTTTCCTGCCAGTGATGGCAGATACATTCACCGATGATTTCTTTGATTTCTGGCACCATCACTTTACAGAAACTGGCCGGCTTCACTCCCTGTGCAAAACATTACAAAGACACACACACACAAACCCAGACTGAAACTCTTACACAGTAAAAACACAATGGGGATAGTTTTTTTTGTTGTTGTAAAGAAAGCGTTTGTCTTACACTGGTGACCTTGCGGTAGATTTGTGCTGCGTTCTGACACTCAGAGTACGGATACTCTGATGTTGCCATTTCCAGCATACACATGCCGAACGCGTACACATCCACAGCTTCATCATAGCGCTCCTCATACATCTCAGGTGCCATAAACTCTGGAGTGCCTGAACCAAACAGTCAAAATGAACGATGTGCATCTAAACCTTCTTCTTAAACATTATATGGTACAATACAATAAACAACATCTCCAGATGTTACCTATAACACTCTTGGCAAAAGAAGTTCTCTTTAGTGTAGCCAGTCCAAGATCTCCAATCTTGACTGAGCCTGTAGGACCAGTGATGAAGATGTTGTCACACTTCAGGTCTCTGTGGATGATGGGAGGAGTTCTCGTATGGAGGAAGTGAAGACCTTTCAGGATCTGCCTGCACCAATTTCTCAAAACCTTTGGTTTCATGACCTTGAAGCGCTTGAGATACCTATCAACAGAATTATGAAGGTTTCATCAACATCAGTGATGGGAGTTTTTTACCTCCTCAGTCACTCAGAAAACTGAAACTCTCACTCTGGAGATGAACTGGAGTTAAATTCATGACATCTTTGTGTCATTTGTTGTGCGCGACTCACGTTTTTAAGGTTCCAGACGTCATTAGCTCAGTCACTAACACAATACACTTCTTCCCTTTAAGAGGCGATTCCCAGAAGTCATAGAAACGCACAATGTTTGGATGCTGGAGACCTTTCAGCATCTCGGCCTCCTCTTTAAACATCTGACGTTCTGCTTTAGACAGCTTCCGATCCTGAGGAGGAACAAGAATAGCGGAGAGAAAGAGAGACAGGAATGATGTCAGAGATCTCCAGAGATCTCCAGCGTCAGACGGCTGATGGACAACATGCTCACCAGCTAAAACCAGAACTAACTAGCATAAATCTGCACAAACCAGCTTGAATGTTCACACTGGTTCTGTTAACAGGACGGAGAGTTCTTTACCACTGGCAGAGATGTGATATAAAAGATACAAAAGCTAAAAACAGAGGTCAGTGTAGCAGTAAGATGTTATTACGGTCAGACAGCTTTGATCAAATCAATATCCTGGCATCTGTTTTGCTGCTGTGAGACTCACTAAATGCTGACATTGAATATCTGTAACATCTCTGAGGATCAGCAGAAGTTCAGAGACTGAAACATCAGACGTTCTCACCCAGCACTCAGACATCTGATGCCGCGCATGAAACACAGAAATTCCACCTAATCTTTCATAATATTCCATCAAATAAACTGAACATGTTTATGTGAGATGATTATAATCTACACAAACATCAGTCCAAAGTGACCAGGAGGTTCTGTCTGTTTTCCTGTAAATAACAACAGAATGTCTGTAAGTCTCTGAAGGCTGTTGTCTGATTTCAGGGCATCAGTGATCTTTACACGCTCATCTTCACCTCCGCCGACCTCTCTCTCTCTCTCTCTCTCTCTCTCTCTGTTTCTATTCTTACTCTCTCCCTCTCTCACAGGTTTGAGTCTCTGTCAGCATCGTTTATCTGGCTGAAGCTGCTGTTCAGAGCAGCCTGTACAGTTGAGTTTATATGTTACACACATCAGACACGTACATCAGACACGTACATCAGACACGTATGTGCAGTAAAACCACACAGACCTGCAGCTACAACATACAAAGATTCCCTGGATTATCATATTTCATGATGGAATAATTTAATCCTTCTACAGACAGTATGGATGCATTCAATAAAATGATGCTTTTTTGTTTTAAATAAATAAAGACATCTGTTAAAAAACATACTGAGAAAACCAACAGCTTTATTAAAAATAAACATTTTGAAACGAGTCATTGGCGTCCAGTCTGAGGCCTACAAGAAACATCTGGCAAACAGGGAACAGATGGAGTATTTCTCACCTGAAGTTCACACCAGGCCACCTCCACCCAGGTCTCGGTGTCCAGACCCTTGAAGACGGTCTTGAAGGAGCCTCTGCCGAGCTCTATGTCAAACTTCAGGAAGCGTCCGCCCGGAGAGCTGGAAACCGCCTTCATCCCAGCCTCCTCTTCATTGTCGTTCTCGTCGACCCCGGCGTTCCTCACACAGCTGCCCGGTTCCGCGCGCGGTTCCGCGGCGCTCGTCTCCGGATCTCGGCAGAAGTTCTCGTTTACATCTCTGCGTGCTGCCGAACTTTTTGCGCTGTCGTCCAGCTCCGACGTCTCCGGTTCTTGCTCCTCAGACTCGGAGAACCACAAACTCCTGCGTACGAATCTCTGCCGGATCAGACCCCGGTAATCCGACTGCGGGTCTGCGGTCGGACCGCTGGCCGTGCGGCTCTCGGTACCATTTTCATATATGTCGGTGTCTGGAGGGACTGCGAAGTTCAAGGGCTGTTTTTCAGAACCGAATCCTGGTTCATCCATGACCCGTGAGCAGCTGGACATTATATGTGACGCTCATCCGTCTTCATGATGGACCTGCGACGCCGGACGCAGTTTTGCATCATCACCGCATACGTACAGAAGTTAGTTCAGAATAACAGCTTAATACGCATTTAACTCTAATTTACATCATTTCAGATGTAGGAGTAATAAAAACTCACACAACACGGACTCGAACCTCCGGATCAGCGGAACGGAACATCATCTGGATCCAAACACCGCGGCTGCTCCAGATGCGCGTGTAATACTGACACCATTCAGCCTCTGTAATGTAACTAATGTAACTGTAATGTAACTGTAATGTAACTGTAATGTAACTAATGTAACTGTAATGTAACTGTAATATAACTGTAATGTAACTGTAATGTAACTGTAATGTAACTGTAATGTAACTAATGTAACTGTAATGTAACTGTAATGTAACTGTAATGTAACTAATGTAACCCAATAAAAGCTGCTTTAAAGCTGCGCTTTCATTCTCCTGCGCATCTCGTCCTGGTTCCGCCCAAGATCTGATGTGACCGAAGCATCTCTGCCCCGAACCAGAGACAAAGAAGCTCATATATTGTTCAGATATACAACAGTGACACACTTATAAAATAAATGAATCATTTTAACTTACCATACAGTTATACAGTTACCTATAATAACCTGAATGTTTATGGATCAGAGTTACATGATGATGATGATGATGATGATTGTGTTTTCCTCTCTTCCTGAAACGCCTTCATCCCGGTATGTGTGATGAAGACAGTAACACTCACTGTGTTTATTGTGGGAGAATCAGATGTGAGCGTCTCAGAAACTGCATATGATCATAAACAACATAAACTGTTATGTTGCTGTAATTGTTATGAAGCTGTTTTTAAAATAGAAAGATGCACTTAAAGTGAATTAAACTCCGTGTAGGATCATTGGTTAGATCTACTGGCAGATGTTGTGAACATGAGCTGTGGTTTAAGCTCCACCAGATGGCAGCACAACACACTGACCGTAAACCTTCACTTCACAGATCAACACCAACATGTTTCAAAGTTTAACATTCAGACCTGAGACTGAAATCTCTCAGATAAGCCTCCTTACAGCTTTAATGTTTCCCAGCACATGTTCACACTGTAAGTTTATAAAGTAACTTTATTACAGACGTTTTCAATATTTTTATCCTTATTTATAATCACATGTCTTATTTCTTTAACCTTTTGTATATTTTATATTAAATGTGAACAAACTAGCAGAAGTTACAGTTGTTATGCTTAATTTATACACATTACATCAATTGATACATATTACAGATATATATTACACTATATATATATATATATATAGTGTATATAATAGTTATATGTACATACCCTGGTGATATTTCCCTGTCGGTGTGGATCTGTTGAGTCTGTCTGTCCATGATAAAATACAGACGATTATTAACCGCATGTGAAGTTTATACATTAATGAGTTTAGTTTAAAATACAGCATAACATTTACCTGAGGAGTCGCTGGAAACTCATCACAAGTCAAACTGATTTAAATAAATGAAGTTTAAACTCTTACTCAATGTTAAAATGTTTCCAAAGTACATTAACAAATATAACATTCAGCAAGGAGTGATAAATCCATACATATTATAAATACATCAACTTTTAACAGCGTATCTTTTTAAAAGTTTTGCTGACGGAGGGGGTTATATAAACTTTAATAAAGTTAAAATGTTTAAAACTTAATGAAAGCGCAGAAACACTGACCTCATTTTCTCATGTTATTAATCACAGTTAGTCCAGAAACTGATGACTTGCCAAACTATTAATTCAAACTACAAATACTAAACAGAAAAATAATAACATACTAAGAAATACATTACAGACAACTCAAAATTAAACATTTTAAATTAGTTTATTTTTATGTTGAGTGAGAAATGTTAAAACAGACATAAGCCTATAATGTTTCCCTAATGGGAAAATACAGCGTGTCAAGCACAACTGTTCAGATATACCACAACTGCAACATCAGCACTATTTAAAAAACACAGCATATATTACACAGTATAAAGTAGAAACACAGAGAGGCAGCCCCACTTAATATGCATAAAAACTTAATACTGAACCCAAAGCTGAAGTTATGAATAAATACAAACAAACACATGAGGTCATTCAATACAAACGTGAAAAAATAAACTCATATAAAGCTTAGTGAGTGCTTGTCAGGTGCCACAAACCGCACAAAACTCTGAAGAATATATCAAATACGAAATGGCACAAATATTCTGAGGCAAAGTTTTTTCTGCTTGCTAAAATACAAACAAATCAAACAAGTAGCAAGATTACAAACAGGAACTATGAAGTAATATCGACACATGACTTCCTCACAGGAATGTTTGATCTTACACCACACAAACACAACAGCTGTTCTCCTGCACTAACAACTCGACAAAATCTGACCTACAGCAATTGTGCTTAATATTCAAAAACTGACATCCGCCGTTGCTGAGCCGACAGGGCAGAACTGTAGTGAGACAGACAGCTGATAACTTAAGACTATGGCTTTTATAATTGTTCATGAAAAACAAAAACCTTTAAAAGGCACATAAGGTTTAAAATGATTAATTAACAAACAAATGCTAATTAATGTCTGACAAATATAGTATAGTAACACAAAGCTGAGCCTGCTGCAGTATTTGGCAAAAAAAGTAGAAAATAAGCTCTGCTTTGGAACAGATGAGTGTTTTCAATGTTGTGAGTTTAACCAACTCTGACAATAACATCAAACTTCTCAAGAGCAAGTCAAAGTTTCTCATCTTTTAGTGGAGCGACGCTTACATGCCAAGATAATGTCAGAATGTTTGGGTCCTCAAACAGTATATATTTATCCCATAGTAACACATTTATCCAGTACACTTTCCTCCCCAGGTTAGAATGCTAGGAATTTTAAAATGCTATTAACAAAAGTTCTTATATTATTTTTAGTTAAATACAACATTTGCCAAAACAAAAGAAAAAACAATGTGCTAAATATACCAAAAAATGTGCATTTCATCCATAATATTAAGAAAGCACCAAAAGTGCAGAAAGTTACATCAAACCCAAACAAAGCAGAAGATGAAGATGAAGCAGATGATGAAGATTACCACACATCTAACGGTCCGATTCAGGATGAAGAAACGTCTGTTTTCTTGTCATCACCTGGGATGTGTTTTCTGTGCTGTACAGACTGAAATTACCATTTAATCTTCAGACCTAAATACAATTACTGCAAAATTAAACACAAACAAAATAATAATCAGAATCACTGTATTATAAAAAACTCAGAAATATTAGATTAAATCAATTCATGTTCATCTAAACATGGACACTGATGATGTGGGTGTTACCGTGACAATGATGGTCAACAGGATGTTAGTTTACAGCAAAACATGGAACATGAATTCCTGCCTGATGCAGTGAACTGCATGAAATAACTCGCATGCAAGTGTTAAACGCATCATGTATTGCGAGCAGCAGACAGACATGCGCACTGCAGTGGTTTAGTCACAGAAGACAAAGAGTTGCATGGAATGAGACATGAGTACAATCAACAAAGACATGAAACAATTCTTCAGACACTACAACAAAAATATCTGTTATAGCTGAAAACTGTTCAGCCTGAATCCTGTCCA
>JBAJNP010002279.1:7738-49899 GCA_036877545.1 Yasuhikotakia modesta
GAAAGCTGCAGGCATTACTGAATTACAGAATCCACAGAGAGAGAGACACACAGCACAGAGAAGCGATCGCATTAACAGCATCAGTCTCAGAGAGAAACGATACGTGTGGTCTCCCAGAATGACTTTATTGAGACAGCAGTGAAATTACCTGGCGGTACAATAAGGAGGAGATTGAAAGGCAGAAAAAGAGCTGCAGGGTTTAATATTCCTGGCATGCGGGTTGTACTGCTAACTGTTCGGCGTTGAGTGTGGTGGTCAGCCTGTACCTGTGTGTGCTGCAGAGTTTGGAGGTGGTGTTGGGACATTTCAAACTGGAATGAGTTAACCTCAGGGGGCTTTCTTGAGTCACCATGTTGGGCAAGGATTACATGCTCGCCATCATCATCGTCAACTATGATGGTAAGTACACAGACGCATCGGTCTTATTATATATGTCTTCTGCATCGTGTGCATCTGTTTTGGGTCGTTATAGTGTGAGCGTCGGAGGCGTTTAGTTTAACAGAACAGTTCATCTGCAGGCTAGAATGAATCACTGTCTGTAGTTCACACGCTTCGCTGCTCACTTTTAAGTGGAGTTTTGTCACTAGGTTTTGTGTCACACTAGACCCACCCGACAAACTTGTGAAGCCCTTGTGAAGTAATGCTTAGGCTTTTAGTCAAACCCCACTGACACGGTTAAAAGTGTCCACAGAGAGTACAGTTCTATGTTTTTACCCTTAAAAAATTTTAAAACGTTTTTTACCCAGAAGACACAAAAGTGGTTTGCTGGTAATATTGCTGACAGTCTTTTTCCCAGAGGGCTACGCATACATCAATTTATGGTCATCATTACCTGCACATTTTTTGCGATTATGCATCTGTTAGATTAGATTATAGGTTATAGAAACACATGAACATCATTTGCATACATGGGATTTAAGTATCAGATAAACTCCCCATAGTAAGTTTGTGTTCTAACTTGACATTGACATAATTATATAGTTATTTGTATACAAAGAGTTTCAAACCTGAATACTTAATGTTTACTAGCCATTCTCATTATTAACCCACCTGACCATGTAAGGTGAAAGGTTACGCATTTAGCTTGTTGTTAAGTTGTTGTTTGAAGAACCTGCATATAGTGTAGAGCTTAAAATAGCTGTTTCCTAAAGTTTATTCAGACAGTTAAACTTTCTAGCTTCTAAAACTTTCTGGTGGTGAATAATGATACAGTAACCTTTTGCAAAATACAAACCATCACATTGCCCCCAGGTATTGATGTTCTTTAAACTCAGCTGAAAACATCTCTTGGGAAACTGATAGCGTCCTTACCGTGTCCAGTGCCAATGTCACCACTTAAAAATCTGCACAAATCAATGTGTGTGTGAGAAAGAGTGAGTATGAATGTGTGTCATTGTATAGGTGAATGATTGAATAGCCATTGTCACTGAAGGCAGTCACAGATCCAGTGACATTACCTGAATGTCAGGCGTTCTCTGATGAAAGAACTGGCAGGAGTGTCTTTAGATGTACAGGAATCAATTGCATTTGAGTCAAATTTGACTTGCTTAATCAATTTTGTTCAGTGACATAAATACCTTCTGCCTCCTTGCAAGAATGAGGTCTTAAGTGCTTTTAAGGTAAAAAAAAATGTTCTTGATTTATTGAAGGCCTATGGATTAAGTCCCAGATGGATGTTTCATTCACCCTTAAGAGTCTTAATCCTCCCGGCCTAACCTTGCACATGCAAAACGCCATTGGGATTATCTGACCATTGATTTAAATCCATTTGAGTTATTTTTACTTTTACTATTTATCTTTTTTATTCTGTATTTATCTCATCAGGGTTTTTTATTATTAAATTATTGTTTATTAATTATTAATATTTATTGTTAATTCACTGTTCATACTTAATGTGTTTTTTTAGATTTTTAATATGTAAACTTTGCATATATATATATATTTGGAATACAGTGAAAGTCAACAACATTTGCAACCAGTAAAGTTTTTCTTCATCTATAGCAGTTTCTATAGGGAGTCGTCAGCCAATGCCAGGCTTTTTAAAGAGGTCATCAATAATTCACCAACTTCCACTCCTTAACCCCGCACCACCATCCACCCCCCGCCCTCCCCCCAACCCAACAAGCTTATGCCGCATTGAGTTGTGACATAGCCTTGGTCCTGGAAGTCACCTACATGCATAAAGCTGTGATACCATGTTTGGTATCATGGCAACATGGCCATCAACTAGCAGAAGTTTATATACCTGAATTAGATCAATTAAACCTAGCATAAACCAGCTTAGAACAGCATGAAAACTCATCTGCTGTTCATAAAGTGTGCCTTAATGCCTTCAGTTCTGAGAAACAAAGCAATAACCAATCAGCCAGCTGTGCTCTAGCACACATCCACACATTACACTGGTATTAAAATAGCTTCTAGACTTCATTTTAGGTAGGTCCTGCCTGGTGACCAGAATAAGACTTTCTTTTTTCTGCAGCCTTTATTCTGTCTGTTTAATTTCAGTCAGCTGACAGCACAGCCGACCCAAACACTAAAAATGTCATGGCAACACATATCGCTTATTATGGCCTGTCAGGTGTGGAGGCGATGGGGCAGCAGTTGAGAAATAGAAGAGTTCGATCTGGGCGTGATTGATCGCTGTGGATGACAAAAGACACAAAACCCTCACATTGACACTTACACCTGTATTCCCTTAAGATGATATAAGAGATACTGTGAGGAAAGACAGTCCGGTGCTTCTTTTAAACTGCATGTTGTAATTCAAGGATTTGTGATTTATTATTTGTTAGTATCAGCCCAGAGTTCAGAGAACAAACACTAAATAGTTCTATAAAACCTCTGTTTAAAGGGTCTTTTTGCACAATTCTGAGGAACAATAAAACCTTTATTTATTATTATTAATAAATAGAATAATATAGCAATATAGTACATTAGCCTATAGGCTAAATAAAACCCAAGTGCAGAAATGTGGCTTCCTGTCACATTAATATAAAATGTAAGAGGCCTTTAAACATGGATTGTCCAATCAGAACTTAGAATCAGAACTACCTTATAGTTTAAAAGGTTAAATCTTTGCCTTTTGTTATGAGCACTCAAGCAAAGCTAACTAGGCCTAGGTAGGCAGCATACTAGATTTTGAGCTGTAAAAGCAGATTATTAAATAAGCTCATAGTAAGATGCAGACTTTGTCCCGTTTAATTGGACTGAAGCAGATTTGATGGTTCAGGTGTTGGTTTAGATGTTAAACCCGCAGTTCTTTGTAAAGCAAGTTTATTGTGGCCTTATGTTGTCTAATGAGTGCTTGATCAATCCTGAGGTAATATCCTCATGTTAATACATGACAATATGTGTTTGAATAAAACAACCTTTTAAAGCATACACATTTTTTTATCAATGAAATGCAGATAGGGCTGTTAATATGTCATATACAATATGTGCTATATCCAGCATATATGTGTGTATATGTGCTATTGTTGTATTGTTAGGTTGTGCCATTTGACTGTTTTTTTCAGACTAATTGGTTTTAACCAAGTCAAAGTTTTTCAGGCAGCAAAACTTGCGGAACCATTATTATGATAGAAAAGCCATTCATTTTTCACTTTCTCTTTCACTCTCTTTCTCTCTCTCTCACACACACACACACTCCATCTGTCTCTCTCTGAGTGTTTGGCTGTGTGTCACTGATTCAGAGGCAGCATCTACACCCGTGCCCAGCAATCTCGTGTCACTACTGACCTAGTTCTGTTGCTGTACCGCACACACAGGTTTACTGATGTGTTGCTTTATTCTCTGTTGCTTTGTCCCCTCAGGCCTCCTGCATTGGGTTATTAGTGAGAGTGGACAGATGCGTTGTGTTAAAGAATTCTCTCAAGCTAGAGATTCACTCAGGCAGATATAATTCAGCACGCAGATGCTGATTCCTGCATGCGGTTCCGCTAATTCCTGTGTCTGATCTGGGCACTATAATGTGAGATGTGACTGATTTACTATGAAATGCACAAATGCTTGACATTTAAGATAATGTTACAAAAGGAAATATTTTGTGTTTTTTTGAGGCGTTGCCCTGTAGCTCATCTGGTAGAGCACAGTGCTAGCAATGCTAAGGTCACAGGTTTGAGGCACCACATAATACTATATAACACTGATAAAATACCTCTTAAATTCACTGTAACTGAGTCACTTTGCATAAAAATGTTAAATGCATAAATGTAACATGGATCAAATATAAACTTAATTTATGTTTCATGTTAACGAATATAATTAGTTACACAAAAGTTTGACAAGGAAACTACGCTATACAGTGGTCAAAAATTATTTATAGCACTTGTGAAAATGCTTTTATTTTGCATTATTCTATTTTTCTATTGTTTCTATTCTATTTTTCTCTAATTATATTATCAAAAACACAATGAGTGTCTTAGTATTTCCTGTGTGGTTTAATTACAGCATGAACTCACAATTATGCAAAAACACATGGTATAATTTTGCATCACAGAGATACAATAAGATTTACTATGCAAAAGTTTTATAGTAAAAGCATAATTAAAATGGGATAAAGAAAAACATAACAATAATTTTTTTTTATTATTCTGTCTTGGTTCGGTCTATTCATCATATTTGTTTTCTAACATTGTCATGTCACATTATGCACCTACATGTTAATGTGAGTATTTAATTTGTATTATTAATGTGTGAAAGAGAAACGGGGAGATAGACAACAATAGTGTATAATGAACAGCAATCCAGGCCTTTTTAATAACACAGAGCTGCTTATAGTTTTGACCTAATTTTTGACAGAATGGCACATGACCAGATGAGGACTGTGATGAGTAGATGTGAGCGCAGTGACCTCTCCTCAGGGTGTACGTGCCTCAGAGACTGTGTGTGAGTGTGTGTGTGTGTATTCTAGCGTGATCTGGTCTCATCTATTTTAAGAACAGAGATGCTAGCAGAAGTAAATGGCTTAATATATATGTGGTTTATCTTAAGTATATTTGGTTTATAAGGATATGTATAAAAGCATATAGTGTGTGTGTGTGTGTGTGGCTGCTTGCTTGCTCTGTGTCACTAGTGGAAATCTGAATATGGCATATTCACAGGATTAGTGTGCATTGCTTTTAAGTTAGTGTGATGATGTGAAATAAATGGAAGCTTATGTAATATATAGTATTACATATTAATCCAGTCACAGATTAATCCAACATTAAATACAACAACACAAGCAACACAGTATAAGATACTATAGAATTCCACTTACAAAGCAAGTGCCACATAGTGTTACATTACAGTGCAATTTCTAAAATGTTATGCAGCAATTCATTTATCTGTCCAGATAACATCTGGAATGATCAAAGTCTGGAGCTGGACTCAGATCTGCCGCCAGGATGGCGCACCATACGGGACAGCACTGGCACGTATTACTGGCACGTGCCCACGGGCACAACACAGTGGCAGCATCCCTCCTACAGCACAGAGGAGGAACACAACAACATCAACAGCATCACAGACGACCAGTTCAAGGTGAGAGACTTCAATCAATGCGTGAGTATGGCGTGTCCATGTGGCTCTGTGTGTTCGTGACAGGAATCTCCACTGTTGATTTTCAGAGTGCCACAGATGGCAGGCGAGAATCAAGAGCAAGGCTGACTGAAAACCCACTGGCCCCCCTGAGCGAAAGGTGAGGAAATCACATCTGTGCTGTGACATAGTGAGTGTAAACTCACTATGAAGTGCTTGAAGATCTATGTTGGTTGTGCAATTGCATTTCAACCAATCAGATGTTAGCATTTAATTCAGCATTGGGGTTTTCAACCAATCATTTCCCTCTAATTTTAGATGTATACTTGGCATAAATGATGTTCTGCTGTATGTGAAAAAGTTTATTGACACTTTTTAAAACACATTTGTAGTTCACATTAGTATGCATTAGTATGTACATAATACATAATAATACTATTTTTATATAATACATTTAATATAAAAAGTTATCATATTTAATATAAATAAACAATTTCTTTAATTGTACAAATTCATATTCATCATAACCTATTAGGGTCACCTCATATTTATAGAAATAAAATTCTAGCACCCAAGCACAAGACAAATTTGTCCTTTTTGTTGATTTTATCTGCAAATGAAATACATATTTCCTTTTTGTTTTTCTCATTTGTTACCCCTGCTGATGAACAAACATATTCATATGCCTGATGGCAACACAATCCACCTGTATTTCTGGTGAACAGATGTCTTCCCCACTGGCTGCTGGTGGAAATGACAAAACAATCCCTGCTTCTGTTAGGTGTGCAGCCTGTAGTTCTTGGGGACAGACAGTAACACAGGCCAGTTTGTCCTTGTTGTACTAATGCTTGAACAATAGCAATAGGTCTTGGGAATTCACTGAGGGTTCTTTGGAATTACACACGTTTTATGCCATGAAGGACAAAATATTGTTTCAGTTCCACAAACAGCTTGTAATATAAGTCCATAAGTAACAATGGGATGCTGGGTTGCCAGTAGTGTCTAGACTGTGATAGCCTTCCTGTTAGCTCAACTGGTAGAGCATTGCGTTAACACCGCAAAGGTTGTGGGTTTGATCCCAGGGGAAGGCAAGTCCCGATAAAAATATATATATGTACCTTGAATTCACTGTAAGTTGCTTTGGATAAAAGCGTCTGTAAAATGATATAAGAAGCTTTGATATAAAATTATTTACTTATTTTCTTTTTTAAACAACATTTATGTATCTGGGGGAAATCGTGTCATAACAGGAGTGCATAAGGTGCAAATGTACAACAATGTTGGTTTAATTTACAATAGATAATAGTTTACTTAATAATTAATACAGTAGAGTATGAGTGCATTACAAGTGCACCATATATATATGGACTGTAAATGCATGATTTATTACTGACTGATCTTTCTAATGACTTTGTATGAGTGCTGAGATTGGATGCTTTAGTTTGTTTAGGGAATGTTTACAGCTATATAGAATGCATTTACTTGCTTTGTCAGCACCTTACGGCAGCATGAAGAGAGAGAGAATTGTGGATAACAGGTTCCGTCACATTAAATTTCTCTCCTCAGTCAACCTCCAGAAACTTCTGCAGTCGAGCAAAATGAAAATTTATTGTAGTTTCTCTTTACTATAAAGAATCAGGATTTGTCCTGCAGGCTCATATTGTTCATATTGATAACCAATAACTATGTCTTCAGCAAGACCTCTAAGCTATAGATCTTTCCTTGTTTCTTCAAACATCAGATGTTGCTACAGTTCCTTTGGATTTAATTGGTCTCAGTTAGTCCTGTTTCTTTATGTAATCCCAAACAGATGACGGTGAGATCAGATCTCTGTGTTTAGAACAGATGTCTAAATATATATTTATATATATAGACCAACCAAAATTGAGCTTTCAGCCCCAAATAGCCCACAACTCAGAACTTATTGTCTTCAGAAATTAGCCTAGAAATTACTGATGAACTTCAGCAGTGAGTCATAATCTTAATGAGGTTTTCTTGTGCTCCCCTACAGGCCCTCCTGGCAGGAAGAGTATTTCTGCACTCACATGGATCCTGACTCTAAGGTAAAGTCCTGCTGTGGGCTGTCCCATTACTGTTCATCACATTTACTGTGTATTACTGTATTCTGTGCTGTTAGTGTCCCACAAATACCACACAGAAGCAATGCAGAACACATCCTGAGGGAGAATGTGCATGTCTTGTGAACCGCCGGGGGTAAAATGAGAAACATTGATCAGGGAATGTGTGTGTGTGTGTGTGTGCGTGTTGTGTATATAGAGGATGAGGCTGGGTGGCTGTGACCTCTAAAATCAAAATGCAGAGATGCAGCTGTAAGGCAGTTTTATTGAGTCTGTGTAAAATGATCCCTATGGGATGATGGATAAATACTGTAGGAAACATTTGACCCATCAGTGGTCAGGCAGAGAACACCTCTAATAAACAGACATTGGGTGATGGTTGGATTTCTGTAAGGAGTGAGGCACAACCTATCACTACAGCACCCTTAACAACAGGCTGTTGAGATGCGATTGTACTTGTAGTAAGTGTGTTGTTCTGTAGGCCATCTGCCAAAATACCACAGCCTACAATCACATATTAAATATTTACTTGAATAAAAAGTGTATGTGTGTTTTGTATTCAAATAAGTCTAAACTTATTTTTGTATAAATAATATGCTATATATTTGTATATGTTGCACTGTAAATATATCTGAAGTATAAGATCTGCTTGGACAGTCTCTCAATCTCTCTTTTAGTGTTTTGCTGTCCGTTCTCTGGGTTGGGTAGAGATCCCTGAAGAGGATTTGACCCCTGGCAAGAGTAGCTTAGCTGTGAACAACTGTATCCAGCAGCTCTCTCACAGTAAAGCGGAGGGCCGAGATGCAGTGGGCGCCTGGGGAGAGGTGAGAACAGCTTACTGGAGCCTGTCTCCGAACTAGCATGCTAATAGCTTGCTATAATAATAACATGTTCCCATTAGGAAGTATAATAGGGTTTATTAGCATTTTTATGAATTATATTAAATCGCCTTGGTGACCGTTAGCGCAGTTAGCTTAGCCATGGTGACTGTATTGTGTGTATTCAGGGTCAAGATATGATGATGGTGCTCAAGAAAGACACACTCAGTTTAATGGACCCTGTGGACCGCAGCCTCATCCATTGCCAGCCAATAATCAGCATCCGTGTTTGGGGGGTTGGCTGCAACAGTGGCAGGTACTATAGACTGACCTTTCCTTTACTGTCATTCTCTGCCTTTATTCCTGAGTCTAGTTTTTTTCATCTCTTTCTAATCCATTTGTAATTCACCTATACAGATCAAATATGCATTTGTTCAGAGGCTCCATTCTAAATGTGATTCTGGTTCATTCACACTACAGATTAAATCTGATTTAGCTCACAGGCTTCAGTCACCACAGAAATTATAGTTAAACAAGAGATTTATGAGCCCACTGAATGACAAATAACCAAAACTGCTCCTCAGTTCAGTCATTTTTCTCTCACTCAGGGATGTGGAGTGGCATGTCTTTGATTACAAAGGTCTTTTTTTATTTACTGAGTAAATAAATTTACTGAGAAAATATTTACTGAGTAAAAGCCCAGAGCAGCTATTTTGAGTATAGTTGTATCCTTCTTGGAGAACACAGAGCCACTGATTATGAATATTTGCTCATCTAATGCTCATCTTAAGCAATATTCCACATGAAATGTGTTGCTTTTGTTTCGATTGTGTTGTCGCAAGCTGTTACTGAGAAAAGTTAAAAATCGCTTCTTTTCCTCTATTTCAATTATTAACCCTTGTTTCTTTTTCTTTTAAAAACCACCACTCGTGAAAACAGAGACAGGTAATAACTGCACTTTTTTATTTTGTTATCAATTAGAGTTAGCAAACATTTCTGATGATGTTTGGGTTCATCGTGGTACGTGAATTTCTTTCATTTCTTTGTTCATACCTCATCTTAAGTTCTCTAAATGTGTTTGTAATCGTTATAATGATTTGCTGGGTGAGTATGTCTAACTGATTAACAATGCTGATGTATTTAAAAGTTGCTTTGCTCTGCATGTCTCAGAAAACCTCTTTCTCTGGGTATAAACCAACAATACTTGCATGTATTAGACCTGCAGCCCCATTATGCAAATAACTCTACTGAGATGCACCAATCAGAATCTCAGAAACAATGACTGAAGGCTACATAGTTCAACTTAGCATAACAGTGAAACTGAGTTTTTTCTTCAGTTTTTTAAGGGAAAAATTACTTTTGTGGTATGTGTCTGTTTCCTATACAAGCACTATGAAGGATTCTATTTCTATATATCAACCACACATGCCCATTTGTACCACGGTCTCCCTTAATAATTCAAGGTAAATAAGTGGCTAGATTTCCCAAGCATCAGTGTTCTGTACCCACAAGCTGCACCAAATGTAATATTTATAAATGAAATATGTCTTTGTTGGAGACAACATGAGTTGTTAAGGTTGCATGTTCTCCCATGGCTGTGTTGGAAACGGCTGCAACAGCATATTGTCTAGACACGTGTCTGTGCTCAGAAATGCTGACCGGTCTCTTGGAGGAGAATGATCTGTATTTATAGAACACTGATATCAAATACTGATGCACACAGTCAGCAGAGAGAGACAGTCTGAGGTTTACAAAGATTTATTCAGAGGTTTAGCATTACTGTCCACCGCTGGTCAGTCATTTCCTGATTCCTGTCCTATTCTTTTTATTCTTTTTTAGATCTATTCTTAGAAGGGTACTTACTGCTGTGGCCTGTCAGCATGCTGATAGCAAAGTCAAATGCAATTAAATGGTGTTACCTCACAATGAACTGTGTCATTTCAATATCTAATACTACCAATATATAATGTATAGAGTATATAATGCAAAGTATATTAAGCTATTAAGCTTATATTAAAAGTATCTTATTTGGACCATAACTGTTTGATTATATGTATTTATGCATATATATTCTTTTTAATGTTGTATTTTCAATACCATAATTTTCATTTGTATACATGTGTAGTTAGTTATATACATATATAAACAAATCTAAATGTACTTAATTGTTGTATTTGTGATCCTGTACTTATGACATCAGTGTGTTAGAATAAGTACTCTACTGTAAAATCTCTACTGTATTGTAATACTGTAATACGGTCTTAACTCTATTTCCTGGTGGCCTATAGGGACTTTGCCTTTGTGGCCAGTGATAAAGACACCTGCATGCTGAAATGCCACGTGTTTCGTTGCAACGCTCCAGCCAAGACCATCGCATCTGCCCTGCATGAGATGTGCTCCAAGGTGAGTCCTCATGCCTGCAGTTTTAGTCCATATCGTTTTACCTGGTTTAAAGGTTGCAACCGACGCACATAGCCAGTTGAATTTGTAACTTCAATACACCAATACAATACATACAGTGTATTTCATGACCATTTTTTTTGTAAATATAAATAGAACAAAAAGCAGTTATTGAGCAAGTACATAAAAGATCAGTGTCGCAAAAGGTTAACTTAACATTTTTGGTCAGCTTACCTTACAAACGCTTTAAATAAACATTTTGGCTCAGTTCAGTATATGAAAATATTACTATTGATTCTTTGAATTCTACTATCACATACGCCTGTTGGCATCTGCTACTATCTAGTCTGTCACACCAAGGACAGCAGATCTTGATGAAGTTGTTTTAAGGGCACAAGTTTGGTGGTACTGCATTGTGATGCTATGTCCCCACAGATGATGACAGAGAAGACAGCCCTGCGGCCCACCATGGCCCGTTCTCTCACCATGGAGACCATCTCCCCAGAGGATCTTCCATGCCAGGGTATGAAGTCTGTGAAAGCAGTGGCTCTTAATGACACATGTCTGAAGGGACTGTATTCTTTAAAGAGACTGTTATGGTATAATTACTGTTATATGTTATGTGTATTTTACAGTGGACTTCCTGGAAGCAGTGAGGCAGCGGGTACAGAAGTTCGAAGTGGAATACATTGGAAACCTGCCTGTCTCCAGGGCAATGGGTAAGAGGGATTTGGAACATTCAGGTATCTAATAAAAACCATTTTACATTCTGAATGTAATATTAATAATACTCTTAAAGCTACTGTTGCACAGTACAGTACACTCCATGCTTGACATATACAGTTGTTCCTCCCCTCAGGATCAATTAAAATATTACATTAAAGTATAATGTAATATACTGCAAGTAATATAATGTAAAACACAAGTTCTACAATAAACAACAGTGTGAAAGCGACAGTTTAAATTCAACTTGGAACTGTAGCAAACACTTTTAAACATATCTACTGAGACCTGAATATGGGATTTATAAACAGTTTGCTATTATAATGATCTAAACTCAGTTTTAGTTGAAGTCTTAGCTGAAATGTTTGTTATATTGTCTATAAGCTGGTCAGGTTCTCTATTGTGTCATCTCATCTCAGACATGGAGAGGTGTGTGTGAGTGTGTCATGTGTTTTGTGTGTATACCTACAGGAATGGAAGTGTTGAACAGAGCTATTGAGAGCATCATGCACTCCAGAGACAGAGATGAATGGGAGCCGATTGTCATTCATGTGTCTGATACAGTTTTGTCTTTATGGAGGGGAGAGGTGAGAGTAACAGAGTAATATAAACACTTTAATATGGACTCACCAATATAGGCTAATTATAGTTGTCAAGTATTGACTATAGACTAGGTAATATAGGCTAATAATATACTATCCTACTGCCCCCTATATAATGTGCATACATATACTGCATAAATACATATACTGCATATAATGCTCTTGAGAACAATGGCATTGTCTTTCTGGGTTCCGTCATTCATTCATCCATCTCTTCTTTTGCTTCAGGATGGCGAAGACCCATTTTGGGAATGCCAAGTACGTTACCTGACTTTCCTGGGCGTGGGTCATGACACACACACTTTTGCTGTCATAGTTGATGCTGGAACCCAGGGCTTTGAGTGCCACGTGTTCTGGTGTGAGCCTGATGCTGGGATCATTTCTGAGGCAGTTCAGGCTGCATGCATGGTGAGGAAATTGTTTACATTTATATTGCATATTGTAATATTATATTGTAAGTTTGTTAGTCTCATGTTTATATGAATTTTAGTGACTATGTAGATCTAAGACCTAATTTATGGCTTTCAGAAATGTATTTTCTAATCATTTGTGTTCTGTTTCTGATAAATTGACTGAAAAATTTCTAATTTCAGTCAATATTGTTATACAAGTTTTGTGCCAGTTTTCGCAAGACCTATGTAAATTGCAGATGTAAAAAGCAGATGTAAATTGCTTGTGCTTCTCTGGCGCCCCCTTCAGGTCCAATACCAGAAGTGTTTGGTTGCACAGACTCCTCCTGCAAGACCCAAAATGTGGCGGACAGGCTCCAAAGTCAAACGAGCCAATTCCATGGACGGCTCAAGCTTTCCACTCAGGCATCAAGGACAGACATCTTCCAAAATGGCCTCTCCCAGTGTCAAGAAGGGAATGCTGGCATTTTTTGAAACATTTCGTAATAAACATTCTGCGGTACCCGCACCTTAGTAACAGAGGCATGGGGAGGCGGTCGGGGCCTGATGGGGTTATTTGATGTCTCAATGGGAAAATCAATGATGGAAATGACAGAATGTAAACATGACACAAAAAAGTCTGAGATATCCAGGATGTTTCGAAAATTCATGCTTGGATCTGTTTCTCCAATGTGGCTTTACAGTGAATTCAAACAACCAGGTAATTGGCCTTAAAAACAGTGAGAATTGACATTTGTGAATGTTGTGTGCAGAACAGTGTTTAAATGAGAACATTGAGGTGCTGTGCTCTCACATTCCACCATTTACTGCTGCACTGTTTACCCCGCAGTCCAAATGCTAAATTGGTAAAATGCTAGTTTGGAAGAAAAACAAAAAGCAGGAACAAAAAGCAGACCTGACCTGGATGAGCATAACTCTCATCTTAACCCTATAAATGTATTCAAGAATGAGTAAACAATATGAACACAATATGAAGAATTATTTAGTTCCCAAAGCTATAAGACCAACAATATGTTGTGCAATTAAATGTCTATTGCGATTAAATCAAAATGTATAATTTTATTACATTTTTTCTGTTTAGGTCACAATTACGTGCAAAAGCTGAAATGCAGAGAAATTTCGATTTCAACACCCTAGGAGTGTATATATTAACAGTAAACCATTCTAAGCGTTCTAATACAACTTGCAGTTAAATGATGCCTAGAAAACTGATGGTTAATTCATCATTAGTATATTATTAGTATAGCTAGACATTGTCTGATCTGTCCGCACCATTTGGAGCAATCTTAACACACAACAAACAGACCTCAGTTAACACAGTACTGCTGGTGGAATAGTCATTAAACTGCTTGTGTCAGTTACATTGTGATCCTGTTGTGTGCTTTATAGATGCAGATGAAAGACATTCGTGAACCTGAGTAGAAACAGACATCGCTTGTTATAATTCTTCTGGTTCTTGACTTCTCAATTTAGTGCCACTGTTGCATGATTTTGCACATGCTTGGAAACATGCAAGGCTTTGCTTGGGTACACAAGTATAGAGGGATTCAGAGCTTTAAAATCTGGCCAAGTATGTACTTAAATATTTCAATGAGACCATAGTGGGAACATACTGAAGGTATGATTTACATTCAACGTTGATAAAGATCTCATACAGTTTCCACTGCTAGACAACCCTGACCCGTTTTCATTAGCATTTAGCTGAATGTACTTAAACCATATTTGAGAGCACTTGACCTCAGTGCATGTTGATATGAGATGCCACCCACAGGAATGCCACTGAAGGAAGTTGTGATGCTATAACTAATATATGCAACTGCTTCTTCCCTGAATTAAAAAAACTAAAACATTTATCATATCATAAATGAACTCAGGTCTCAAACTATGGAGCGGAAAGCTTAACAGACAAAAAAATGGACGATTCTTCTGCATGTAAGATTATAGCTAGCAAGAAACTTTGTGAGGTTAACCTGACAGTCTTGGTCATGTAGCACCTTGTGTTTCTTATGTTTTTCCTATTTATAATCTCTGTAAAAAAATATATATTTCTCTATATTTGCAGTATTTCAGCACAAAATTAGGATGTCATGTAAATGGTTTTGTATTATTTTTTGTGTTTGTTATTATTAATAATAATAGTTGTTATTATTCAAACTGACATACCAACTTACGTTCCACCATTTGGTGGTCTGTGTTGGGACATTAAACTGCTTGAATCTCTCCTTCTCTCTGTTTCTGTCTGTTGTCATCAATTTGGTCAATTTCAGTTGTTTTCATCTTGTTTTTTGTCTAGAGTCTGATACACATCTTTATAATAGAAAAAAGAGAGTTAGTTAATTATTAAGCAACTGATACAAAACTGCATCAAATCTTTGACAGGAAACACTTTAAAGATCTCTGATGTTAACCGGTGCATCATGCTGTGATGTTAAAGGAGTTAAAGTGCTAGATCTTGTATGTGCAACATCTAGATAAATCTAGATTCTAGATAAATTGCATGTATCTTTATATAACACAGTTTTGGCTGTTATCAGAGATCATGAGTTTACCTTCGTTTCTTGCATGTCTTGTAAGAGTTTCATAGTGGTCTGATGTTTTCAGTTGTCCAGGTTCTGAGAAGTGAATGGCTTAAACATGTCACTACACTAAAGCTATCTAGTAATTTAGTTTTTCTCTTATTTTTCCATAACATACAGTACAACATAACATATAATAGACATACATGTGGTATTAGATTTCAATAATACTGTTGATATGGTTTATATATCAATTTTCGTTGCTTGCCTTTGATGATCACATGATCAGAAGCTCTTCCAGTGTGTTCACTGACCTCTTGCATCTGTGAGTGATGTTGCTGTAAAACATGGGCGCTGCAAAACGTGGATAAATTGAAAATTGTCAAGAAACTAGTCACAGAAACTAAACAATTATTACAGTTATTTATTTCAAATGAAAGGAAATTAACAATACCTTAATTTTAGATAGATGTGTCTCCAGTACAAGTAGAGAAGGAATAAAGATGCCATGACACAGATACACAGGACTATCGCAATACTGACAAGAGGATTTTTGCCTGAGCGATTGTTGGGAAATTGAGTCGTGTTTTCATCCATGCCAGTCAAATTCACTGTCTGCGCAATTAGCATGTTATTTATATAAACATATTATTAATATGCAAGTATTTTTGTTAGTAGTAGTAGTAGTAGTTGCTGTTGTATTCATAGTATTATTAGTAGTATTAATGTCATTATGACAGATAAGCATCTTTGTAACAGTACTTGCATATTTATTCATGTTTATTGGTAGCACACAAAATTATGCCTAAATAATATTTTCAAACTTCAGACCTAAAATAAAATGCACACATGTACCTCTAGAAATGTATAGTAATTGTTTTTGTAATACTTCATAGTTTATAGTAAATTAATGGCACACTCACATCTCAGAAAATATAATAATATGTCAACGGCACAAACTGGGAATAGAACCAATAAAATGATTACCTGTGTTATCCTAAGAAATTGTTCTGGGTCAATTATATTATGTGTAAAGCTGGTCCAATTCAGAGTGTTGACTGTTACGATTCTGACCTCCACACAACTGTCCTTATTTGAGATTATGTGGGTATGATGGGCGTTAATCTGCAAAGAGAAGGAAATGAACATCTGACCAGTTTTGTTTCATAAACAGTATGACACAAAATGTGCATATTGTGCCTTAAATCGTCATCTCCATTTAATGATGTTGTTATGATGATACACACATCTACAGTTATTAAAATGTTTCTCCATTGTATTATATATTTAAAGGACAAACCAGATACATATGCGTTTGTTTGAGCTGTATATTTTTCAGCACTTCTAAGTAAAACAACTATTGAATGTATTGAAGAAAATAAGCATTGGCTATTTAGAAAAGATAACTGTGGTATTGTCTTTGTAGTTTTGTGTGGTTTTCTTTGCATGCATCCTTTATTATCAACATAAGAATAGTATCATCATAACGCAAATTAACCACAAGTAAAAGTTGTTTTCGAGGGGGCACCCGGATTTGAACCGGGGACCTCTTGATCTGCAGTCAAATGCTCTACCACTGAGCTATACCCCCTTCCACGTACAACAGCTTGCTATGCAAACCATGTATGTCTGAGTTAACATGTTTGGTTTATTTTAATACGTTTGCTCTAACTGCATGATAAACATCATACTAATAACTTCATAATAATAAAGTTTGAAAAGCAAAAATGACACGAAAAGGTTTCATACGTAAAGTCACGTGCTAACCGCATTTCCGTCAGGGGCCGGAAGTACATTTGCGCTTGTTGTAAAAGACGAAATTGGGTAGAAGATGGTAATGTAGAGATCTCATTTATTTCTACCTTTCATTCATGTCTATTGCACTTTGTGTTCAGATGGTAGATATTTTAATAGTCTTGCTTTCTTTATGAAAGCTTATGCCGTTGCTATATAAGCAACCATCGCTGGTGTTTTGCTAGCTAATACATCGTAGCACATCAGTTTGTTGGTCACTGTGTATTTTAGAAAATATCAACGGCGCCGAAATTATAGGTTTTGGTCTCAATATGTTCGCTTGCACGAGTATTATTTTCAGTATCAGAAATTATTTGCCAGTTTGTTGTTGGCTTTTAGTTGAATTGTGATGTGTCATGGACCTACTTTCACTTTGTATATATCTTGTATATTCGCTTTGCATATATAGCTGCAGAGCCCAAAAACATTGTTGTAGCATGGCAACTGTTATAATCTCTCGAGAGTATTATCATGGCCAATTCCGGTTTGTAACATATAGACTACGACGTTTCACATTGTCCTCTTTAAATGCATGTGTGCTGTGTGTTTTGCAGAATACTCGTGGCCTGCGATCTCAGCTAAAGGACAGTGTTCCTGTGACAGGTTTGTGTCCACAGGCAGGTCCGTATGGGGTACAAGACATACTACGCAGAGGGTAAGTTATGAATGTATTATAATTTACACATAACCCCTTCATTCTGGTTTGTGTATGTTCTAATGCCTTTTTATTGCCACGATCTTAGGTTTTCTAGTGTAAAGAATGAGCTGCTACCAAGTCATCCGTTGGAGCTCTCTGAGAAAAATGTAAGTTCATGTAAGGTGTAAATTTTCCTCAGCAAGTCCCAGAACTTTCAAAAGTATAATTTGAATGAAGTGTTTTTTTAACACACCAGTGTTTGTAAGTCTGTGTCCACCATGTCACATGAAGATTTATAATCATCTTGTGTTGTGATTCCAGTTTCAACTTAACCAGGACAAGATGAATTTCAACACACTAAGGAACATCCAGGGACTCCACGCACCACTTAAATTACAGATGGAGTACAGAGCAGCAAAACAGGTGTTCCTTTATATTTACTATGTAGAAAGGATTTAAAACGCATCCTTTCAGCATTTTGAAAGATGTATTTGCAGACATTTTACTGTTAACAACTTGCCTAGCCCTAAGTAGTTGTTTTTACTATTAGATTCAGCGTTTGCCCTTCCTACCAAGCTCAAATCTGGCCCTGGATACTCTGAGAGGTAGTGATGACACCATTGGTTTTGAAGACATCCTCAGTGGTGAGAATAAACATTTATCATAACTCACACGTTACCTGTGAAGAAGCCTAGCACTTGATTGCTAGTTGTTGATTAAAAATCGTATGTTCACATTGTTTATCATTTTTCTTCAGATCCTGCTCTGTGTGAGATGATGGGTGAACCTCACATCATGACTGAATACAGGCTTGGTCTCCTGTGAGGGTTATTCTTCAGCATCGTTCCTCTTAGTCTGATAGATTGTTATATGAAGTGCGTGAACCCTGTTTCTAATAAAACTTCAAATTTGATTTGAGAAATTGAATTGAAAATTTTTGTGCTTCTGAAACACTGAATTTGTTTTATAAGACAATGTAAAAAACATACTATACATACTTGGGTTATAATGAAGCATTATAGGAACAGAACAAAGCAATTACTTAAATATTGTTGTACACGACGCATAAAAATAGCACAAAAATTCAACTTCATTTAAAAGCCATTTTCAGATAATTGTATTTAATTTTTTAATCCAATAATCCTTGGTTCGATGTTTACATTTTAGGTTACAACTTGAGCAGATACAACAGAATACTGTTTGGATAAATATTGAAGACTACTGATTTATCACAATCATGCAAAATTAAAATACATAGAATAAAAATTGACATGCAGCTGAATTTAAAATGATTTGAAATGCTAAACCTTAAGGGCACAAGCAAACAAGTTAGTCATGCATTATGACAAAGTTATTTACAGAAATTACAACAGTTGAACTGGTGCTGAGAAAACATTAGTTCAATCCAGCTTTTCTTCCTGGAAGAAATCCGCAGAATTTAGTTGTTCTTGAAACTTCTCGTATTGCTTATAAATGGAGGCAAAACAGGAAACAATTAAGGAGAGGGCAAACAGTTTTTCCACATTTTTTCAGTCTTTCACATATTACACCTCAGCTATGTATTATGCTGGACTGTTCAGGCACTTTCCTGAACAATTTCCATTATTGTTTAAAATATAAGCACAAACCAATCACATGTTTTATATACATACCTCACTGATCCAGCCTCCCTCTTGCAGTTTGGTGAACACCTTGTTGACTGTGTCTTTAACTGGCTTGTTGTCTTCTCCATCTTCATCTCTTTCCTCTACCTCCTTCTGAGCTTCTAGAGCTGTACGGCACCTCTCAAACAGATGGAACTTAAAGTGCTTCAGGCCATGATACACCTCAGTACGACTGGCACAGACAGAGCCAACAAAGAAACTCTGCAAATTTTTGACAGATAAACAAATCAAGTAGCCATCAACATTTTGCCTTCTAAAAATGTAGGGTCCGATTTTATAAGGGGCTTGTATGGAAACCAGCAGACCTGAGAGTCATCAGGCATGAACTGGTCCTCCTGTAGAGTTGTGTTGTGATACAACTGCCCAGAAAGCCTCACAGTAAAGCGTCCGGTTCTGTGGAGTTCACAAGCCTCACATCCCTTTGAAAGGGCCCTTGTCGCCATTACCCTTAACTTGGGGTAACATTCCACCCGTTCCTGTTTTAAAAAACACAATATATGCTTCAAATACTAATTTGAACAAGAGTCTAAAAGAAAAG
Source organism: Yasuhikotakia modesta (assembly GCA_036877545.1). Taxonomy (NCBI): domain Eukaryota; kingdom Metazoa; phylum Chordata; class Actinopteri; order Cypriniformes; family Botiidae; genus Yasuhikotakia; species Yasuhikotakia modesta. The sequence continues at coordinate 27,439 of JBAJNP010002279.1, forward strand.
CAAGTCTTACATTTAGCCCATAAGAACATGTGCAATGCTAATGTCTTACTTTGTAACGGTCCTTCCAGCGACTCCTCTGCTTCAGGTTCTCCAGGCGGGGGAGAACCAACCTTTCGTCAAAATGGTGCAAGGACGACTTCATCTCCTGGGCGTACCGTTTGGTTCGCTCGCCACCTGCAGACAAGAGGTAAAAATCACTACTATAGCAGTTTTGATTTCCGACAAGCCCACGAACCAAACTTCAGTCAGGGAGAACTTTCAGGGAGAACTTTCAATGAGTCTGCAACTGGGGTTCAGTGTTTGCGGTTAATGATGCTGTTAATGATGTTAATGATGATGAATGCTCCCCTGCCCCAAATCTGACTATATGGTAACAACCTTGTGTCTTATTATGCCAGCTGAAACATTCGCTTAAGATAGATACTGTTCCTATATTTTAAACTTAGGTTCTTAAACTTAGTCTAAATCTAATGCAAAACAAAGAAATACATGAACATACTATAAAGTGACTTGAGGAAGGATGGATCCAGTACATTGATCAACAAGGCTTTGACCACCACCTGGAAGTGAGTGAGCTGAGATCCTGTGATGACTGTAAAGAAGAAAAAAAAACATGAGATTGACAGAAACCTAAAAGTTATAAATGCACACAAAAAAGGTCTTACATTGGCGTGGAAGGTGAGAAAGGAAGGCCTTATCTTTCGCCTCCCCCTCTTCCTCTTCATCCTTCTTCTGTTCATTTTCATCCACAACAAAATCTTTCAGACTGTCAGTGTCAGCAAGTTTTTCCTCCTCACTGCTGTTCAGAGGACTGTCGTTCTCTGCCACACTAGATTCATCCTCAGAATCATCTTTTTTGCTCTCTTCTTCCACTTTCTTGCTTTTATCTTCCTCTTTCTCCTCTTCTTCTGAACCCTGTAAAATATCCATTTGTTAAAATTAAATACTCCTCTTAATATTTGTAGTAGCATGTTTACTTACCAATGTTCTGCGCCTGCGCCGCGAGGCACCCGACTTTCTCCTCCTGGACAGCTCCATGAGTTTATTCTTCCTTTCTCTTCTTTTGGCTGCAGCTTCTTTAACCTCTGCTTCTCTCTTTTTCTTATTTAAAGCCTCGTCTTCTGAGTCCTCCGGGAGTCTGAGCCGTTTTCTCTGCAGCGCTCTTCTGAGCGGCTCTCCGCCGACGTCGCTGGACGAATCGCTCGAGTCGTCGTCTGACGCCGACGTGCTGGCGGATCTTTTTCTCTGTCTTCGAGACGCGCCGCGTTTGTCATCCGTCCCGCTGCTGTCATTGCTGTCGCTGTCACTTTCCCGTGCTCGGTACGAGCTGTCGGAGCCCCCAGATCCGTCATCGGAGTTCTCATAGTCGCTTTCTGAACTGACGCTGGTCGTGCTGGCGTACGAGCCCTCGTCGCTGTCATCCAGCATGCGATCAACGGGATTCACACGCGTCTTTTTCTTTTCAGTGCTAGATTTGGTTGTTACGCATTTTCGTTTTAACCCAAATAGCTTTCCTACGCTTTTCATCATTTTGACGGCGATCGAGTGAGGCTTTAACAAACCAGAAAAAAGTCAGTATGTTTTTAAGCTTGATCTATATTTGTAAAGCAATCAGTATTTACAGCGACATGACCAACATTAGGATGATGCCATCGCTTGCTGTCAGAGAACTGCCCAGTCTTGTGAATGGTTATACTCCGCTGTTCGTCTATGAAAGCATTGATTCCTGCATGAGGACCCTGTCACGCTGCACGCTGTTTTTAAATCAGTATTTTTACAGTACAAATTATTTAAATAAAGCTGATTAACCAAATATCTAATTTTCCTCCAGTGTGTGACAAGCGCCAGTAACACAAAGGGGCGTGCCTTCTAGATACGCACTTCCGTTTTTAACTTACCATGCGTTTAGACAAATGCGCCACCCAAAGACCAGGAGAACTGCTGCTTTCATGCATTTTGTTTGTATTCCTGCTGCAAAGTGTTTATTTTTTATGATGCATACTACACATACAATATTTGCTAATAAATGTGATTTCTCGTGTGACTAATAAATATTTACTAATAAATGTGATGAAAGTGTTTTTTATTAATAAAACAATGAAGAACGTATTTTTAAAAATTGTTACTTAAAGGCTCACATGATTGTCAATAAACTCAGGAGAATGCAAATTTAGTACCACTTTAAAATACCAAAAAGGTCTTTTATTTTTATAGTTAAATGAAACTGAAATCGTAGAGAAATAGATTTTTTATAGATCTATTTTTTTTTATAGATTTTTATACACAGCATGTTATTAATGACTACACATACTTAATATATATTTATCAGTAATGAAACTTTACAATGTATTTTCATTTAGAATCCATTTGTCAATATTGCAGACATGTATTGCTATGACCAGATGATAATTGCACCATCTGACCCTGCAGATAGCAGGTATTGCTCTTTATGATCAAAAACGACACTTTGAACTGCATCCTCGTGACCTATTAGACTTGACATATGTAAAGATGTCATTTCCACAGTTTTCACAGAGCCATCATTACTTGCAACTGCTAACATTCTTCCACTTGGACTGAAGGCCACTTGGTTGCTGGGATGAGGCCCGGTGTCCATGGTCACCATAGCTGACCCATTCCTTACATCCCATAATTTGACCACCCCAAAAGAGTCACATGACGCAATAGTGTCACCTGTGGCATTGAAGGTTGCATGGTTGCATGAATGCTTGTGCCCATAGAAAGTCTGGGCACACAACCCAGCCCGGGCATCCCAAAGAGAGAGGGTCTTGTCTGCAGAGCAGGTAAGCAGGATGTTTGAAAAGGGCAGGAAGTAAATGCTGTTAACTGACTCCACATGTCCGCGCAGAGTGCAACGGCAACGCTCGCTATTCAAGTCCCACACTTTGGCCGTGTTGTCCATAGAACAGGAGGCCACAAAGTCACCACAAGAATGGAAGGAACAGCCCCAGGTGGCATGAATGTGTCCTTCCAAGCTAAGCACACATCGACCTTGAGCAAAGTCCCAAATCTTAACTGTGGTGTCACCACTTGTTGTACCCAAATAAGCACCACTGGGATGGAAGCTACAGGATGATAGCCAATCAGTGTGACCTTCCCCAGTCATGATCATCTCACCCTCTGGTATTCCCCATAATCTCCAAAGCTCGTCATCGCTTGAGGAAGCTACTATCATCTTACGGGGATGAAGAGCGAGGAAGCTCACGCCCATAGTATGTGCTTTGAAAGTCTTGGAGGGAGAGAAGTTTGATGAGTTTTTGTTGACGGAGGAAAGAGCTTTGATTTGTGGCAAGTATGGATTGACATGAGTGTTTGCTGGAAATTCAGAGTCTTTGGGGTGTTTAGTGCTTTTGTTTGGGTCTTTAATAGTATCGTATGATGCAATGTCACAGGGTGGGTGTTTTCCTCTTTCTGGACTCTTCTTCTGTCTTTCCTGTTGATGGTTGGCAACTTTTGCAGTTGTTTGGGATCCTGGGGAAGAATGTGCAATACGAGAGCTGTCATAATTCTGGAACTGGCTGAAAGCTCGGTCCCTTTCTATACTAACCAACATTTTCTGTCTGAGGGCTGTCTGATATTTCTCATTCAGCTGTCTAAGAGCAGGCTCGTATGACGCATAGTGTTTCTTCAACTTTTTCAAATCCTCAATAAGCCTGTTCTTCTCTTGAACAACACGCTTGTGCTGCATCCTATGGAAGTCCCTCTCTCTTTGAAGTTTCACTATGGTCTCTCCAGCGTCAAACGCAGCCTGTTTGTAGCTGTCTCGTTCTCGCTGTACATTCCTCAGCTCGTTGTCTAGGAGCTGGTTGTGTGTATAGGCATCCCCAACGAGTTCCGTTTGGTCTGTTTTTATTAAGCCTTTCTGTAGCATCTCGAACCACTCGGTTTGGAAGCAATCTAACGTTCGCTCCATGCCCATTTTTACCAGATAATTGCGGAGAAAGTCGTCCACCACTTCGGGTATTTTAGAAACTGTATGTTTGGCCGAAGGGACTCTCGGCGTTGTGCATTCGGTGGCATCGATTCGATCCCGCAGAGCTTTAACCGCAGTTTCCAGGTCCTCTTCTCCCTCAGTTATGCTGAGTTCGTCGTCGACAGTCACTTCCTCATATTTAAAATCATCCTCGGAGTCATCGGGAATAAAAACTTTCTCGAGGTAATATGGACCGTCGACGGACTCTTCAAGTGCCTCGCAGACAGCTGCCATTTTTACGGAAAGTTTGTGCTGCTTTGTAGTACGTTACCAAGGTGTGTTCTGTTTCCATGGAAACCACGACGCGCGACCCTGACAACTATGTGCGCAAAACATGAACATAAACATTATGACTTAAAATATATTTTTGTTTTTCTGCATAATGCAAAATGTTATGCATATTGTTTTCGAATTGTTCTTTTATAATATTATTATTCGTGTTTGTATTATTATGAATATAATATAAATAATAATATTATATATTTTTAATAATTGTTATATTAAAATAATATAACAAGAACATTTTAAAATTATGTTGTTGTTAGTATATATGTATATTTATGTTATTCTCACATTTATGTCGGTAATGGGAACACGGTTTTACCGTGTACAGCGTCAGTATACACAGCAGACGGCGCTCAAAGCGCAGCGTGTGGGGAGCGTCCAGCAATCAAACGGCACATTAATCTAAACGTGCATTTTCTAATGTGTGATAGCTTTGCAACTGTGCTGAAGAAGTTTGTGACTTGAAATTGTGACTTGAATAAATATTTCTTTATTCATTTTTAGTGTCAGAAATCTAGAAAATATTGAAAAAAGAAATCTATAAATATTGTTAGTTATTATTCATATATCTAGTGTAGCCTATATTAATGTAGTCCTTTGAATAATAATAATACATTATATAGCATACGTATATACAATAATGTGACCTACATGCTTCTATTACTCTATAGTTTAGAGTAATAGAATAGGTGGGTTCTTTTCGCCATAGGTTCTTTACATTGGGCGCACAGCGCCTTTCACAAGGTAACCAATCAGATGCTGTGGATGAGTTTTGGATGCTGAAGCATCAGTACAAAGGTCAGCGCGCCCGAGCCTCCCCTGCTATCAGTCATCGAGCAGTGCCTTCATAAAGCCAGAGATATGAGCAAAGAAGCAGAGAGGAATAGTCCAGATCAAACCAACTGCAAGTGTACATCGCCCGCTCTGTTGTCTGCATACTGCATCGACAGCATTCTTGGCAGGAAAGGTCCCTTAAAAGTGTTTGGAGAAGCAGGTTTCGGAGGAGCAAGAGAGCGCCTATTGGCATCTGATCGTAAGTTCTTGCACTGTTTGTATTTGTATATACATAACAGTCAAAAACTGATATGCATTGTCTCATTGATTGTGAAACAAGTCGCCAATATCTTAAATTTTTGTACTTTAGGGAGCAAAGCTTAAATGTCTGACAGCAGAATTTTAATCTAAACTTATGCTTTATTATAAGTAAGGTTTAGCAAGAATGTATTAAATTGTATCCTTAAATGTATTTTACAAGCTATTAAACAAAATCTTCCTTGCTAACAGCGACATCAAACCGTTTTTGGCTCTTTCAAACGGACATGCACCTGCCGCCCAAGCTCCGCCGCCCGTTTGCCCCCTTGGGCAGAATGACGGGGTCTTCAAAAGAAGTTCGCACAGATGACAGTGACATAACGGAGCCACGACCACCGAACAAATCGTGCGAAAACTTAAACACTGAGGCCTCTCTTGTAAGCATCAGTCGTAGATCCTTACAGGAACGCGCGTCTCTTAAGTCCTGCAACAACACTTCCAGTCCCGCGCAAAGACCAGAGGAGGAAGTAACAGATAATGAAGGACTATGTAAAGAGAAGAATTTTTCTCCGGGACTAACGGGGCTTCACGAGAGAGAAACATATCAGAGGAACAGTGAGGAAAATACTTTATCAGCTGGAAGCGACACTGAAGATGGCATGTTAAAACGAAAACAGAGGAGATATCGGACTACATTTACAAGTTATCAGTTAGAAGAGCTGGAAAGAGCTTTCCAGAAAACCCATTACCCCGATGTGTTCACAAGGTAACGTTTGGCAGATTATGAAAATGCATAACTGTTTTATAACTGTTATTTAAAACCTCAAAATGCAAGTAATCAGTTTACAATAAAATATAGATACTATATAGAGACTGGCTTTAAATATTATATTTATTTAAATACTATTTTAATAATTTAAAATATTTCGTTCTTTTATTTCATGCTTAGGCATTTTTTAGTTTGTCCCTTATAATCTTTGGGTGCAGTATTGAAATGTAATTTGCTCACCATTATGGTTATAATATATGCAAATAAATAGATGCATTAAAAATAGTATTAGCAAATATCTAGATACTTCACATAAAGCTGTTCTTTATTATTTAAAGGGAGGAGTTAGCAATGAGGTTAGACCTTACAGAAGCGCGAGTGCAAGTAAGTATTGGTTTTTTCACCTTTTCCAACATTCAATATTGGGCCTGTTTCACTGGAAACACACCACGTTGATTGTGGACTTAATATATTGCAAAAATATTGTTTCGGTTTTTCTGATAAAATTTAAACATGAATATATGGGCAAGTTTTTTTCAAATGTTTTTAACAAATCTTTAACTAGACTTGAAGCCTTTTCGGATTACATAACAGACTAAATCTAATTTAGAAAGTTCAAATGCATTATTGCAATTTTTTTGCAATTGCTACTTTCCCAATATATTTTTTTGAAATTACTGTGAAAAATTACTCTAAACCTATTTAACTTTTTACAGTGGCACTAACTTGTGCTTACAAAGAAGTGTGGCACGGTTTTGTAACGAAATGTACCACAATACAAAAGCGATTTTTACTTACAGCTGCCATCATTTTGCTCTCAAGGTCTGGTTCCAGAACCGACGAGCAAAATGGAGGAAAAGGGAAAAGACAGGGGTCCAGTCACACACTCTGAGTCTACACTATCCTACAACCCCTCCTTCCGCACAGCCCCTGTGTCATTACCTGAGTGGGAATCCTTTTGTCCCGAACCCGCATCCAGCTATCGACTCAGCGTGGCCTGCCAACCTTCAAAGACTGGCTCAGCCACCCACAAGCTCTACCTCTGCCCACAGCTTCAGTGCTCTGTTAGGGACAGCCATGTTTAGACATCCTGCTTTCATCAACCCTACTTTTGGGAGGTCAGCTTCGTCTGCACAAATCAACACATTACTCTTTTATTGTATTAATATCATACTCGAGTTTTGCATATTGCTTATTTATACTTATTTGAACTATTCTATCGTAGTTAACAGTTTTAAGCTGTCCTTCACGTTAAAGTATGTTGTAATAATATGTTTCTTTTAATTTCTCATCAGGCTGTTTACAAGCTTAAGTCCAATGGCACTACAAAGGATACCTCTTCCTTTCACCGATGGACCACTCCGTTCACACGTCACCGACCTTCTCCCCCCTTTATCGCCCTCATTAGCTCCAGCACCGTCAGCGGACCTTCGCGCTTCCAGCATAGCGGCACTGCGTCTCAAAGCAAAGGAGCATTCAGCTCAACTGACTCACATCACAGCCGCTGCAATGGCTGGAACGGAAGACTGCTGAACCACACACGACAAAAGACCAAAGTCAAGCAGAAGCAGTGCAAATAGACACTCCATTGTTATTATTAATAGATTATTATAGGCATCATGTTTCATTCTAAAACGTTTGGTCTGTGGTTGTAATAAGTGCTGAATGTTTTTATGGTTGTAGATTGTACAATTTCTATGTTTTTATCTTGCATCACACATATTTCCGTCTCCATATGCGTGTATGAATGTATCCGTTACTACGAACAACAAGCAAACGGGAAAATACGCTTTTAAATTATTGGGCAAATATCACCCCAAATTTGTGTTATGTAGTGACAACGTTTCCATTCTACCTTTACTTTGTGAAAAAAATACGATTTGTTAAAAGGCTGCACTTTCTGTTGGATATGCAGAATATTGTAGGCTTTGACAAGAGCTTTATTTATGTATTATAACCCACATACTTCAGGGAGAGAAATTAACCGTGTTTTTTCATGACGAATGAACCAGGGAAATATTACGTGAACCTAATAAAGAATAAACGTAAAGAAAAAAAACATTCGTGTGGAATGTCCTTAGACATTAAGAAATATAAGAAATATAAGAAATGAATGCTTTAAATAAATGTTGTCAGGTTTGCGATAAGTCTAACATTTACATGTTCTGGCAATTGTATTATTACTGATATAAATATTGAATGCCATCATAAACATTGTATCAGTGCAATTAAATTAATGAATAATTATAATTGTTAATAAAAAACATGCACAATAAAATGTACAGATTGGTCAAAGCACGGTATGCTATATTTTACCAGCACGAAAACACTGATACAAATTGTAATTTATGCATATAATGATACCAGCCTAGTTCGACAACCAACTTTAATGTGATCGCTTGCAAAAATATTTATGTATATTTTACAGTTAACTTTTTTTGGACAAAAAGTCGTTTTTCCAGCCACATAAATCGCTGCGTACAAAATGCCTCCATAGGTGTCCATGTAATCTGGGCATTAATGCCAGATACTTGTTTTCACTATTCATGTAAATTAAGAGGCTTAAGCTTCCATCAGCTTCCTGCTTTGGTTTCTTCTTGTCAAAGGCAGAAAATCGAGCTGTTAAGTCTATCCCAGTCGTAAGCCTGTTTTTAATTCCCTCAAACTAAGCAGTCATCCAATTAGTTTGGTGTATAGAGTGATTTGTCATTTGATCACTGAAAAGAACGGCACTAGGCGTCATGTTGGACTAAAATAATTTATGTGTACCATCTTTCACCTCACATTGAAAGCGATGAATAATATACAGAAATAATGTCCTACTTAAGGGTCTGAAAAGCCATTCAAAACCATTGAGAGGGCTTAGCGTGTTTAAATATTGAATGGTCAATTTAAACCAGTGATTACCGACCACGGATTAAGACACTTTCTATACAGAATGGAACTGAACATTTTCAGGGGTCGCTATTGTGAGTGTGTGGAGTATGTGGTGATTCGTTGATTAGTAGGGGGATTATAGCAGGTATTATTATGAGTGCAGGTGTCTTTATAAGCCACTTTACAATCAGCCCAAACACTAGTTGATAAAGTTGTATGAGCACCCAAAGGAGATCAAAGAAACCATTTTAAAACATAGGAACCAATTATTTACTCTATTAAGTCAAAAACGAGCCTGTAAAGCATAATACGTGTTTAAAAATGTTAGAAAATGGTGTGCAAGAGTTTTACTATAGCAAAACGGAAAGACAACAAACAAAACATAACAGGGCAAACAAGATACACATCCAGTTCCCTAACTTTACGAATGAAGCTGACATACATGGGAGATATGGAACAAACACCATCTATTCCAAATATATTGCCTTCAGAAACATGTTGTCTCTTGTATTTTGTGGTTTTAATTCATGAAAATCCAAATCAGATTCAAATTTTATTTGTCACATATATAATCGTACACAGTATGAGATGCAATGAAATGTTTGTACGTCTGTTAACCCTGGGAGATATATAAACAATCGCAACCACTTGAGGAGTCTCTGTAAAACTCCATGTTGTTTCTTATTTTCTCCTGTTTTTTATTCAGCTGTTTTTATATTTCCCACCACCCCTAATGATCCATTGAGACTCCTTCTCCTCTATTACTGCTCCACCACAACTGCTGAACTGACCCCTCAGCTGTCTTTTCAAAATCTTTAACCCTGCAGCCTTTTCTGTTTCCCTCAGCAGAAAGACCGCATGTAAATCTCTCCCCAATCACAGCAATATCTCCACTGGCTTCACTGTGAAGGGGAGCAATCAGGGATAATTGAGTGCCTTTCATAGTGAGCCTGGAACATTCACTCCCATTGAACACCCGTCCATTCACCACATAATCACTCTTTAAACACACCCAATTTTCTGGGGAGCAAAGTCCTGTTATAATTTTGCTTAAGTGTATTCGGAAATCATACCCCCTTTGAGGCGAGATAATTGAAATCAAATTCTTTTCATGGCAACTTGCTTTTTTTGCGTTGCCAATCCAGTGAAATTAATTGTTGAAAAATGAGTCTGAATATGGCTAAATAGAAGACTATTATGTTTGGAAAGGTGTGAAATGATCTAGCGTGCAGGGCAGAGACGCCAACCTGAGCTTCAGTTAAATGTCTCTGTTTCTCACACTGTTTGCTTTGTAAAGATTAGCATAAATTGACTCATAGCATAAGTTTTAGTTGGAGGATGGAATCACTTCAGATTACGGCTCGTCTGTGTGTGAGGTAAAATGTTCACTTTATAAATGTCATACACTTTTGGTATATATCACTGGGTTTTACTTTCTAAAGTAGTAAAAACATGCATGTAAGTCAACATAACAATTTGTTGATTTCGCATTGATCACCTCATATGATGTTCTAAGCTGCTACAGCAATTTGAATGCATTGTAAATTGTACAGCAACATTCTAAGCAGCTCTGGTAACACAAACCTATTCAATTTATAAAACCAGGACACGGATGTTTTTGTTTATTAACCATAATAACAGTTTTAAGCAATTTGTTTCAACAGATATATTGAAGAGACATTTTTATGCACTTAACAGATAGACTATCTAATATCTGATCACATCTCTTATTTAGCTCTTCTGTTTTTACCCCATAAGCTATTCCCTTTATTTTTGCTTCATTTGTTTCCGATTGGTCAGAATCTAAGTATGTTTTTTATATTGCTGTATTTTACATTCTGATTGCTTTAAAAGTGAATTCTCAATTTCATCATTCCGCTGTTTGATCGTTTATCCGTGTTCTTCAGCGTTCTCTCAGCGGTACTTCTGGATTCTTTGAATTTAAATGTGGTGCCTGCTGAGTAAAAACTATTGCTGTTTGATGGCAAACAAATTTCCAAAAAACAATTCTTCATCATGCTATATTTTGCTTAGGTTCTTGCTCAGATGACAACAAATTCATCTGAGGGTGATTATGGAGAGATGAATACATCTGATTCATAACTTTAAACATGAACTGTGTTCCAGGTCCTCCATGTGACCAGTCTTCACCTCAAAGAACAGACTGCATTGTTGGTTTTACATGTATACTCTAGCTTATGTGTGGCACTCATATACATATTCAACATTCAAAATGATTTGCCCAATCAATGACCAACTGACTATGAAAAACTAAAAAGATTCCTAAGGACTATATAAATTGTAACTAATAAGGCCATTGCTGTCTGTTATAAATGGTTGTAGTACAAGTCTCATAAAGACAAAAAATTAACAGATATATTATACGCTCATGAGAAAACACACTTTCACATTGTCATGATACAGTATGGAAGTACTCAGGAACACAAACACTGTATATACCAAACCAAACCATTATTTCTACAAATTTCTGTTACAGTCCCTTCTAACACCTTGTTGATAGCACCCTTTGATTTTGCATCACTTTTGTGATGTACAACATGCAGGACATATCTATTTACATAACTATTAACGATGAAATAGCTGAAATGTAAGTTTGTAATTTCAATAAGAGCCTTTAAAGAAAACAGTGCCCTGCAGAACCATAATCTGTCCCTATCATAATTTAAATCACAAGTGTACCACAGTCTCTCAATCAATATCTTAAGATCAACTCTGTATCTTGTTTTAGCTAGACATGTCTCAGAACAGGGTCAGTCGCTCATCACCTTTATGCATTTAATCCACACGCAGAACAAACCTCCCTCTCTCACCTCCTCCCGCTCAGCCCATCTCACTCGGTCCCATGTCAGTTTCCACTGTAAGAAATTACACCACAGCTCTGATATGAAGTCATTGTAGCAGTGATTGCTAGTCTTTGAAAAGCAGTGATAGCAAGTCAATCAGCCGCGGCACTCAAAGCGATTCCAGTGTGATTACCTGAGAGTGTGAAGTGTGCAGGTTCCAGGTTCACCTCTGTCAGGGTTAGTTAATGTCTCTTTTAAAGCCTTGTTCTATCTGTCAATGTAAAACTGACAGAAATCACAAAAACTTGCACCCTTTTAAAATGCTCCCTCATTGCTAAGTTGTTGACAATCATCTTGGCCAGGTAAAATGTGAATTACACGCTGTGCATAAAATGTCTGACTGGATTTCCAGAAGTAATGTCGGCTTTTGAGGTAAATACAGCAGCCTTAAAAAGTGGTCAAGGGGCAAATATATCACAATGTGGAAATCATGTTACTGGTAACATCATGCATGTTAATGGTTTTGAAAATAAGTCACTAAAAATAGTCATTAAAGTCACTTTAAGTGACTAAAAAACACATTTAATAGCCTGCAGTGTTTAACAAAGGCTTATTTCAGGTCTGTATAAAGACATACTGGACCACAGAAATGATCAAGTTGAAGAGAAGCTAAAAAACAATGAAAGTCGATTTCAGAATTACACTTCCCAAAAGCAAACTTGATGAATACACCCAGTCCAACACTGCATTTCAAATCATCAAACCGAATGCGTTGAATGCATATCTTTTTCATTGTCTTAATGACTCTTATTCTAACTACTCTGTATGTTCCCACATCCCTGTATTTCCTTTGTGTGTTTCCATGTATCATTTGGACGTCAATTTATGCAATTAGGAAGAAAGGCTTTGTAGGTAACATTCATGCATCACAGATTACAGAGGTCAGACATTTTTTTTTTTGAAGAAGAAGAAGAACATCGATCCATTCTGGCATCGTCATTCTCCAGCCTTCCATTGACTGTGTCATTCAAACGGAATTATACCTTCTTTACTCACCACCGCTGCCCAGCTGGTGCTCACGGGCAATTAGCCCAGTAAGCGTGATTGCAGTAATTTGTTAAGCGCTATGGCAACCTCCATTTAGACCAGGAGTAAATATATGTCTCTATGCGTGCAAGTTATATCTGTTCAAGAGCGACACGGCGCTCAGGAATGCGCACATTGTAGTGCAAATTTGCTGTGGTTCTTCAACGGAGATCTTGAGAAAACTGACTAACATAGTGATGGAGTTAAATAAAAATACATTCTATAAACATTATATATTATGCAATTATATTATACAAACATTACTGCATGTAAACTGTTATTTTACTCTCCTGTACGCCACTAAATTCGATTATAGGTTAGACTGCAAAACACAATATGCATCATGCAATGGTTAAAAACTTTATGACATTAAGGATTATAAGAAGATAAACGTAACACAAATATACTTAGTAACTGATAAAGCCACCGGATTGAAACAATGTTTTAAGCAAAGACATGAGGCATGTGATGTTGTATAAAACAGCAAACTAACTACAACAGGTAAAGCGATCATGTACACAATAGTGTGAGTACAGGGACCTCTGCTGGTGACTTTAGTTGTGGTTAAAGTTGCGATCAGTAAATCTATCGCTTTCTCTGTTTACGTACGTTCCCTCAGAACGTTAGGTAACGTTTTGCAAAAGTTCACTCAAAGTTATCCAAAAACGTTGTTGTACTAATGTTACTTTTTATTTAAGATAACGTTCAACGTTTACCTTGAATCACGCCAATGCCACTTGCTTTGATATGTTTTATGCTTTAAAACAGACTTTTGAGCTTAACAACATGTCTACTTTTCAACATTGTACATTTATACTTCGTATAGTGTTTTTAAAAGACTGGACTAGCTATATTCCAAAACATTAAAATGTTTTCTTAAACTTCCTTAGAAATACAGTGCTTTATAAAAATATAACTTGACAGTCTATGAGCTAGAAGAGGCAAAATGTATGCTACCATTTATACATTTAAATACACAAAAAATGTGTATCACTTCAAACTCAACTGCAGCCAGATGTTAATATGCTGACTGAAAAGGTTCTTTTATGTTTGGTTCCCCAAAGGTTTTTAAAGGAACAATATCTATCATACCCTTTTACAGTCTATAGAACTTTTTCCACTTCAAAGAACCTTTGAAGGTTTGTAGGCATTAAAGGTTCTTCATGGAACCCTACAGCCTGTTAAAAACCTTTTGGAAACCTTTTGAGTGTTTATCAGATATATTTACATAGATATAAAATCTTATCAGTGTCTTGTGTGTATATATATATATATATATATATATATATATATACTCCAACGTACAAGATTTTAAGTGTTTAACTAACATGAAAACTAACCTTTGCTCTTTTGCCTCGTCACAAGGGTCAGAGTGACTGACCGGTTATCTGTACACGAGTAAATGCAAAGACTCGTCACATCTGGTGAGGACAGCCAGTGCGGAGCGCAAAGCCCAGGTAGATAATCCCAAATCATGGTGAACAGGAGACGAAATGGATCCCGGGCTAATGGCAATGCTGGTCGAGGAGTTAAAGCACAGCAACAGCAACAACGCAAACGTCCACCTGTGAAGGTTAGTTTACACAACTGTTCATTTACAACAATCTGGACATACAGCACCTGTCTGACTCTATTTTTGATTGCTATTCTATGAGGTATTCTATGAAGTATTCTTCAATATATATTTAAGATATATATATTCAGGTAGATCACCAGCAAAACTGAATTGAAAATGAATTACATAACAAGATAACATTTAATATTTTTAATATTTCCCGTTCATTTTTACATATTTAAATATGCTAGGGTTTTAAAATTGGACCAGTAATGGACCTGTGAAAAAATATGTAAAATCCTGCATGAAATATGAATGCTTGCCATCATCAATATTATAATTATCATTATGATTAGCATGGTTTACATTCTAGGACAGCAAATCTACTGTACTTCTGTCATAGCAGCTGTCATTATTACAGCCCATATCAGTGGAATAGACAGTGACTTTCCTACAGGTCCCTGCTCAACATCTGATGGTTCAAAGGGCAATGACAACATCATAGATTATCAGAACTTCTTATTCACGACCGTTTATCACACCTGTGTATTTACAGAGTGCTTATGATCAGCATGTCTTATCTCACTTCAGATTGGAAAAACGCATTGACTAAACATTAAATTAGCATTTGAACGATGTTCGGGTGGGTACAGAAACAGAACAAAACCTCATTGTTACATGTGTTCTATCAACAATAAAACAATCTCAATGAAAAAGTTGCTCTTTCAAAGCTTACATGCAAAAATAACTTCCAAAGACCAAGTGTTTTACTATAGAAATTAAAAACACCTGATTATTTATTGGTCGGCTAACAACAGCTTAACACACTGTACAGGGAGCTTATTAGGTACCCACAACATTATTTTCTTAAAATGCATCACAACAACTGATATTTCTCTGGCAGGCTCTGAGGGAACCAGCCATCTTTGCTAAAAAATCAGGCATCGTGTCTGACACCCCGCATGAAAAGGTGACTTTAGCCCAAGCTCGTCGTGGCACTCCAGGTGAGAGAAACATCAGAGTTATATAGGATTATATAATGGAGTTATATAGGTGTGCATATATGAATATAGATATTGGTAGAAATTGGTTAACTCATAATGGTTAATCTATCCTGTGTCTTTTCACGTAGCCCATCGACCCGTACGCGTTTACGCCGATGGAATCTTTGACCTCTTTCACTCGGGTCATGCCCGGGCTCTGATGCAGGCCAAGAATTTGTTCCCAAACACACAACTGATCGTTGGCGGTAAGTCACACTGCCACGTGTGTGAACTCTTATCCTGTTTTCCATCAAAACATACACAAACTACATCATTAACATCTAATGTGTCCAGCATTTGACAAAGCTAGTAAATTTGTGTTGTGTGTGTGTGTGTGTGTGTTGAAAACATTTATCCCATTAATTATATCTGATTCCCATGTCATGGACTTGTGTGTCTTGTTTGTTTCAGTATGCAGTGATGCTCTGACACACCAGTACAAAGGCTACACAGTGATGACAGAAGATGAGCGTTATGAAGCCCTTATACACTGTCGTTATGTGGATGAAGTGGTCCGTGATGCACCATGGACCCTCACACCAGAGTTTCTTAAAAAACACAGGGTAGGGCCTTTATAATGCATTCATGCACAACTCCAGTTGTCATTGTGTATGTATTGTACTGCAGCTCTGTTATCATGGTTCCCACTGTCATGGTAAACCTGGATATATGAACTATTAATGATTTAGATATTATATATATATATATTAATGGCAAGAATTTGTCTCTCAGATTGACTTTGTAGCACACGATGATATTCCCTACACCTCTGCCGGATCTGAAGATGTCTACAAACACATCAAACAAGCAGGTAAAAACCTTTCAGCACCAGGCTGTGTTGTTGCATAACCGTTCACAAGGTGTCCTCAATTCCTTTTAATTGTATGTTTTGTAAGGAATGTTTGTGGCTACTCAAAGAACGGAGGGCATCTCTACCTCTGACCTCATCACACGCATTGTTCGTGATTATGACGTGTACGTCAGACGTAACCTGCAGAGAGGTTATACAGCCCGAGAACTGAACGTCGGCTTCATCAATGTAAGAGAATCACTCTGCATCAGAAATCGCATACTGTGTGTTCTGTTGTGAATTGCACAGACAGTACAAGTTCACAGCAAGTTCTTATTGACGTTAGAAGTATGCCAGACAACATCCTTATTTGGATTAGGAAACAGCTACCTGGCTTATATTTTTTGGTATTTTTGGCTTCTCAGCTTTAGTCTCCATATCTGTGCATATCTGTGTTTTTGCATACTAAGGTTTTGGCACATTTTTTAAACATCACCATAAACATATTTCTTTTTTAAATGTCAGTAATTTTGGCATAGGTGAAAGTTTAAAATAGTACTACCAACAACTGAAATATTTTCTTTTGTAATCCGCTAATCATATGGGTTTGGAACAGGGCCGTGCAGAGACCTTTGGGGGGGGACAGGTGTCAAAATATAAAAGGGGCACATGAAACAAGACTTTAAATAGGGAGGTGCTCAAAATATCGTAACAGCAATGTCACGATGCATAAATAAGCATTCCTTGCTGATACGCGTATTTATGCAGATGCTTCTGTATTCCATTTGTTAGCAACAAATGCTGTGATGCAGTTTTGAAAAACAAAGAACAGAAAAATACACTTTAATTTTTAACAGTTAAATAATATTTTATTTGCACCTTTTAACTTACAGTGAACAGTTGAACACACAGAGAACACACACATACACAGGAATAATTCATACTTTTTATGAAATCAGCAAGGGCCATATCTTTATCACTCTGCACTGTGATGTCAGGTCAGGTAAATTATTCATTTTATACTGACTTCTTTATTATTTATTACCAGAGAGATGTTATTGGTGTTTATGCTATTGCAAACACTGCTGTTTTTGTAGAAAACAAAAGAAAGATTGTCATATATAAAATACAATTATATTCCAATCCTGTTCTGAATTTACTCACTTTATCGATAATGCTAATAAAAACAGGACTGATAATAAAAGCGAATGAGAATCAGTATAACTTTGTTTTAACAGTGTTGAGGTCATTACTTTGACACGGTGTGTACAGCGCTACACTTTTACATAAATACTGTAACAATAAAAGATATAATAAAAGTATTAATAGACTTTAGTAAAATGACATATAAACAGACTCTTCAACCCTTGTGAAACTTTTCTCCTTCAAACAGCGTGAACGGAGTTTGTTTATGGTGCTGCTGTGTGGCGTTTGCGGCAGGCTAAACAGCGATTTAAACAAAAGCTGTGCATGTTCCCTTCCTTCACTTGTAAAACAAGAATAATGATAAGTAAACAAGCACCATTCCGCTCAGATCCACTTCTACTTAGTTGCTGGCGCGGCGCGGATGATAGTGAAGCGATGTGACGACTGAGCGTGAGGTATCGTCCATGTCAGATGACGTCATCGGGTCACGTGAAAAGTTATCACGTGGGTGATTTTATTTACGGCTAAATTGTTCATCATTAATTTTACTACTAGTTAAAACGGGCATTCATTCACAAAAATAAAATAAAAAAAAAGAAAAGAAATTTTTTATTGCAAAAGGGCACTTTGAGCATCAAGAGGCAAAGGGGCAGGTGCTCAGGCACCCACCGCCCCCCCTCTGCACGTGCCTGGTTTGGAACATTATTAAGTTGTTATATTTTGATGTAATATCAGATGTTTTGCACTAACAGGAGAAGAAGTATCGCCTGCAGGAGCAGGTGGTTAAAATGAAGGAGACCGTAAGAACAGTGGAGGAGAAATCCAAACACTTAGTGCACCGCGTTGAGGAGAAAAGCCATGATCTCATCCTCAAATGGGAGGAGAAATCTCGCGAGTTCATCGGAAACTTTCTGGCGTTGTTTGGTCCAGATAAAGCCTGGGTAAGAAGTCCGTTAATAAAACACTACACATAGAACATGCATGTAAAGTACAGAACACACACGTACACATGTATGTTGTGTGAGACCACTAATGAAAATGCTTCAGTTAGTTTTGCATTTATTTAATTCTAATAGAAATATTTTTACTTATGTTCAGTTATGTTAAATCATCATATAATTCTTTACATGCTTTATGTGCGTTTTTATTATTAAATATTCTACTATAATATTGTAATCTTTAATTACAATTTGTAATTTAAATACTTCTTTAAACCTTAAAATGTTTCATATTCAGTTCATATTAGATTTTGAATCCCAAAATTTCAATGTGATAATAGAATATTGGACTTAAGTAAACAACAGCTATTGTACTAACTGGGTAGATCTCGCCAAGTAAGTTTACGTTTATTTACTTTAAAGTTACTTTCACTTTCGATCTCACCCTGTCTTGTTACGTACAGCACATGATTCAGGAGAGAAGTGGCAGAGTTCTACAAGCTCTTTCCCCCTATCAGTCCCCACATACGTCTCCCAGCAGCAGCCCGACCAGAGGACGCTCTACATCCCCCCTCTCCCACTGGCCCATCCTCCGCTTCCGCTCACCTCCGCCCAAAGGAGCCTCCGTCAGCAGCAGTGAGGGCGACGAGGACGAGAAATAGATGGACTTTCAACATGATCCTGGTCCCATAATTCTGTAAATTATGTAAGTAACTTAAACCCTGTGATTTGTATTACAACTTGTGGAAACTTTTGACAGAAACACTTTATAAGTTGCCTGAACACTTTATAACTTGTCTGTCCAGATATAACCAGATATTCTATGCTAAAAATATTTAGAAAATGTTAAGGAATATTTTAAAGTCATGTAACTAAATTATTTTATGTCTACCTTTAAAAATAAACCTTTAAATATATGAAAGGTTTTGTGATTTATGTTGTGTTATTAGTGTATTCTTCAAGCTCATTGTGGAAGTATTTTTTTAAATAACTGCATCAATTGTCAGAATAGAAAGCAGTGAGTACTACACAGTGACCCACAATGTTGTTCTTTTACCCCTCTGTAATGCTGTTAGTGAACCACAGATAACAGTACAAAATAATTAAAAGGCAGTAACAACTTTAATAAGCAGTTTAGTTGATTAGATAAAACACAAGCAGATAAGCACACAGAGAAAAGAAAAATCCATGACAGTTGTATGCGACAAATACTAACAATACATTGAACACATTGATGGTTATTTTAATAGCATCTTAAAATGACATTTAGCACAAAGAATAGTTACATTCTAAAAAGATACATTAAAAGCATGTTTTTAAAAATCACTGCCCTTCACACATATTAACATATTGAATGCAACAGCAGTAACACGTGACTACCATTAGTGAAGAAGAGTAAATGGCCATTAATCTATTACACCACTGTGCTGGAGTCTAATCCAGTGCACGGTTTAAAGTGCTTGTGCATTATGTGATTTGTGTAGTAGATTGTGCCCTGAAATATAAACTTGACTAGAAAACCCAAACTCATAGCACACTGGGCAAAATCTGAAAATGACAACGGCGTGGTGTTGTTTTAATGACGCAACGTGCCGTCTACCAATTATAGTGCAGTAAAGTACAAGACAATAATAGTAATAGTAGTAACGCCTACTAGCGGCCACTAGAGGAACTTGCCCGTCAGCGACTAAACCTCTGTCAGGTTAACTAATAATCCGACACAGGTAATTAAGACTATTAACCACACATCCAGGTGGCTTTTTTATTCATTTTTGAGATTTTTGAGCATTATAATATATTTTAACAATTACACAATCTTTTATTTATCATCTTACAGTATCAAACATTAATCTAGCAAATTGCTTAAAAGAGCCTTACATCTGACACTATATACTGACAATCTGCTCTGATGCAAGTAGCCCTACCAACACCTTTTACAGGCTTAATACTATAACGCACAGAAGTGCAAGTAAGCAGGCGCCATAAACACCAGACTTAAGCAAATAATGTTGCCTGGGCAGATATAATAAAGAAGCAGCTCAATAATAGTTGGTTGGTAAAATAAAATCACGTGTTGGCTTTGTATGTGGATGCATCTCGTGGGTCACTGCTGGGGTTGCTCCAGTCATCAGCCTCAGGACCGGTCTGGTAGTGTCGCCATGCCGACTTATTGAAGACTGGAAGACGCTCAAAAGACTCACTGGAAAGAGCCTGAGGGGGGAAGTGAGAAGTGGAGTTTTCCACCATTTCCCACAATGCATCAGGCAACATTGTACCACAACACAGCAACAAACTCTTTTAACAATTAAGGCTGTAGTTTACTAATCACCTAGGCTGCATTTCTAGGGATCATAAATGTCACTAGAATAGAATCTATAATCAATGTACTGCAATTTCTATTTAACAAGTAAATAGAAATGTTTTGAAGAGCCATTGTCATTTTTCTTTTGAAAATTTCCTTGAACTTGTTTGATCAGCTGTCTATGTTTTCAACTTCAAGTTTTGAGACATAACCAAGAATGTATCATTTATGCACAACATTTACAATTATTTATGTGGTAGACGCAAAGCAACTTACAGTGAATTGAAGGTATACATTTTTATTTAATTATTTATTTTATTATTATTTATTTTATTTACTATTCATTTAATTATAACCAAATATTCCATAAATAGACACTTTAATGGAAAGCTGTACCTTAAGATAAATGACTGCATCTGTTCCAACTCCTTCAATCGAGTACAGGTTCAAATCTCCCTGAAAGTAGCGGGCATAGAGTCTAGCGATCGGCAAGCCATACCCGAAACCAGCCTGCAGACAAATTAAAAACAGGTTCATAACACCACTATAGAAACACACACTTACACTGTTTATTAGTATTTACCAGTGGGGCAGCAGCTTGTGAGGGATCCAGTCGTGGTGTTGGTGCTGTGGAATACATGTAATTGAAAAGGCGGTCGATTTTTCGTAAGGGGACGCCCCCACCTTGGTCACTAATCTAAACAGACACACATAAACATAAATGAATGAGGACTGAGTGCTTGCTATTTCTTATGAACACACACATTTCTTGTTTTGAAAACTGGGCTCACCTTTATAGAAAGGTCCTCTTTTCCCAGTGTGACCAGTGCCTTTACTGGAGGAAGCCCTTTGCTGCTGTTTTCATGGAGCTCCACCGTGGCTCGCATAGAATTCTACACACACACGCACACACACACACCACAATATAGCAAAAACAATGCATTAGCCTCTACAAGCTCAGTCAACATATTAACATATTGCATCAAAGGTTCTATGTTAACAAAATAAACATTTCTCTTGCCTTGAAGAGCTCAAACAGCATGTGGAACAGATGAGAGGGCACATAGACCACCTGTATGGGCTTCTGTGGAGTTTTGGCTAGCACACAAAGTTTATATAAGTATGTAGCATCACGCAACATGTTGCTACATTATTTAACAACATGCTGTGTTATATGAAGTAGATAAGAGGCTCACAGTTGATTTCTTTGATCTTCAGCTCAGGTGCCGTCATGTAAAACTGCTCACACAGCATCTTTGCCGTCTCATAAGCATCTGGAAGGAGAGTTGAGAAGCTTTCAAAGACAATTCTTTGTTGCAAACTAAATCTTATAGATACAAACACTACAGTCATATACATCCTGTCATATAACCCTGTAAAACCTCAGAATGACTTTATTTTTGGATTCTCTGGAGAACTCGATTCTGATTGGCCAAGTGTAATTGTGCCATCCAGCAACTAAATAATTCTCAAGTATGAGTGTAATGAGCTGGACAACAGTCGGCCAATCAGCATCTTGCGATTTATAAATTGGATAATGCGGAAAGACTAACTAACTAAATAAATAAATATTGAAAAAATGTTACGAAAGACCAAATTATTTCAAAACACATTTAAATGCAGTAATTTACATTTTAATTACAGTTAGATATGTAGCAGCTTCACCTGTGTTACACACTTATCTCACCTCTTACCACCTCAACCACGTTGCATGATGGGTCGATGCTTCCAATGTGTTTTGGTTGTGCGAGACATGCGGCATCACCGAACAGAAGAGCTGCAGATAAATGATTGTATTTTAATAGAATAATTCAGCCCAACCTAAGTAAGCAAATTAAGT
>JBAJNP010002280.1:0-49888 GCA_036877545.1 Yasuhikotakia modesta
TGATATGAACACATTCATGAATGTTCTACCATTTGAGCTAAAGAATCCCAGTATTTTAATGCTGCCATTTTGACCTCTTTATATCACACTGGTGATAACTTTGGCAGGTATTTGTAAGAATGTTCTTGGAATTTAATTATTAGTTTAACCCGACCAGCAAACTTAGTGTGTGTAAGTTTCTGGGATGAACACACAGCCTCCTGTGTTATAACAAGATAAAAAACAGAGATGAAGATGGAAAGAGGTAGGATTGATTTACTGAGGTAGCTGGAAAATTCACAGGCTTGCCAACCTCATCCAACATGTTTTTTTATTTCATCATAAGGTTCAGGTGCCTCTAATACGGGGGATATCTCAGCTATTACCAGTGTTTCTGTAGCTCAACTGGTAGAGCATTGAATTGGCAGAGCAAAGGTTGTGGGTTCGATCCCAAGGAACACAAATACTGAAAAAAATGCATACCTTGTATTTACTTTAAGTCGCTTTGGATAAAAACGTCCGGCAAATGAATAAATGTAAATACCAGTGGCGTAAAATGTACTGTGAATGGATATTCTTGAAATATTTCATAGAACAGGCTCCTGTACAGAACATTAGAGAAATAAAATTGTGAGAAACGTACAGTAAGATGGGTCAGATTACTTTTATTATTAGCTCAGGATATCCACACACTGTTTATGTCTACTAAAACCAATAGGAGGTTTAGGATGAAAGTGCAACAGAATAAATTAAAACCTGTTGATATTTTGTTTCCTCCAAACTAGAATAAACTTTGTTCCATAATCATATTCATGTGTAATAATGGCATGATGTGTTGCAAAATTTTTGCCTTTGTTCTCGTTCAGTGAATGACACGGCAATACTGGAACTCTAATGCAATATTTAGCATGTCTTAAACAAGTGTGTCACAATAACACCATGAGTTATAAAAGCAAAGTTCTTCGTGTAAATCTGAATTTTGTTTTAACCAGTCACAATTGCAATGAGACATTTAGTTTTTGTGATTATTTTGAACTCTTGTGCATATTCTGCTTTGACACATCCACCTGTACGCAGCTAACGATTTTAGAATGTTTTTAAATGTTAGAAACTAGAAACTTTTTAAATGTTATCTTGAAAGTTTAAGGAACTTTCAAGACATCTGGGTGTAGTTTTAGAATGGGTGTATTAAGTTGTATTAACATTGTATAAAAGTTACTGTTTTACTTTTGGCCATTTTTTAAACTTTTCAGAACATTCTAATAGCAACTGACTGTAAGAATAAAGTCTTTGGTCTGTATGACACATACCATTAAATGTTGCTGCAAAAGCATTTTTAATAATTTGAGAGGACATTAAACAACGTTCCTAGAGTGTTCCCTGACAGCTTTGTAATGTTCCGATAATCCTGACCACCTTGTTTAGCTGGTTCAGGTGTGTTTTATTACAGCTCCAGCTAAACTTCTACAGTTAGCCACCCCTGATGTAGGACAACATGGATGGAGTCAGAGGGAGGAGAATGTATTACTGAAAGGTTAACACCTCTCAACATCACTGTTCTCATCTCTGAGGGCACATGCCTGTACGTCTCCCTTCCTCCGCTCATATTAGCGCAGCTGCCTGTGAGAGAAGCTCAGAGATCTCTAATCTCCTGCAGTATTGAAATACCACACGGTCCAGGAAGAAATAGAGAGAGAGAGAGAGAGAGAGAGAGAGTAGTCGTTTCATAGTTTATGAACAGATAGCATCAGACCTTATTAACCCTGCCTGTAACACCCCAGCAGTCTTTTCATCCACTTCAGCCCTCCAGATGTTGTATAGCAGAAGACCAAAACTGTCACTGTCTCGCTCTTTATTGAAGAGAGCTGCTGTTTAATGCTGGCTGATTGATCTTGACAGCTGTTGAGATGATTTATTGAAAGCCGTCAGTGTATTAAAACATGCTTCAGGTCGTCATTTATCAAAATGGCATTTTAGCAGCTAATTCTCATAAAAGCCTGTTTTGCAGGCCTCATTGTTGCTGAGAACATAGTCGTGAATCTGGTTTCTGTGGCATTTCCTAATGCCCAGCATTTTTTGCTCTTCCATTTTTATAAAAAGTGTTTTTTAAGGTTTTCAACATTTTTTTATATGTTGTTTAGATGTTTTGTTATTTTATTTTATTTGCATATATTTTGAATCAGTATGACCCCAATATACATCTGTAATATGGATTTGTTTCGTATTTTAATACATAATAAAGTTTTTTTTCTCTAATTTGGACAGGAAAATAGTAGGTGTTTGTACACCTCTTTTTGCTTTAATGTCAGCATTCACTCCTGCTGGCATTGCAGAATATGATGATCCATTTTGTTCCAGCATTATTTGAGCATCTGGTTTGTTTAATGGAAACAAGAAACCTTTTGTATGAATGTGTTGGTCAGTGTTGCAAATTTGCTTATTTGGTTAGTAGCATAGAAGTCTTTATTTTTTATTTTTACTCTTACTAGAAATTTTAAAAATTCTAAAACTTTGTTTGAAAATTGAATATAGATTTTGAATCTTATTTCAAAAATAAGTTTCTTTTTAAAATAAATAAATCAGAAACAGAAATTCATTAGCTGTATCACTCTCTCCATAAATCGTTTCACTTCACTCTAAAATGTCATTTGTGTGTGAGTCCATGTTTAATTTTGCTCTGTGCTTTTTGTAACTCTGAACATGACTTACATACAGGTTAACAAAAATGCCTCTGATCGTTTCCTGAGGAAATTACACCCACTTCCTCTCTCTCTCTCTCTCTCTCTCTCTCTCTCTCTCTCTCTCTATGCTTGCCTGCACTGTAGGCGCAGCTCTTTGGAGAGCTTTGAAGATCTCAGAAACTTTGCTGATGAAAGCAGCTGATAAACCCTGAAACACAGACACGGCCCCATTAGCAGTTATTTTAGGCCTCCGCTATCACACTTGCTCCAGTGTAGAGGACAAGGCCATTGTCCCAACAGCTGCATAGGGTTGTCTGGTATGCAGTCATTCCACTGATATCTGCTTTGTTGTCCCCAAGTGACTGCTTTTACTGCATAGCTCGATGCAGTTGGGTTCAGCCCTTTACCCGGTTCCACTATTTATTCTTATTGAAATAGCTCTAGATTTAGATCATAAGAAGTCTTTGTTTTGAACTAGTACATCATCAGATCACTGGCCAGTGAACAAACCTTCCAGTCCAGCACTGAAGATCTCATATCCATGATTCCCAAGGCTGAAGATAATAAAAGCTGGAGACAAACAACAAATAAACCAAACAAAGGATCTTTTGACTGAGGAGAACTAAACCCACTGTTACTCATTCACATTCGTCCTCATTGATAAAGCATATCTGGGTCCAGTTCCACAACAGTCTGTCTGTTAATGATTTATTGTCTGGTTCTTATATTCTTGTTCTCATCTCTGTATACTTGTATCTGCTGCCCCATTCTGTTTGCCCCTGGCTTAATGTTTGTACACGCTTCAGTTGTTTGTGCCTCATTGTTTGATAAAGGACATTGCTTCATTAATTTATGATGTCGTGTCTTCGCAGGAGCTAGGTTAACCAGCGTTGGCCCGACAGACGACAGCATGGATTACGAAGACGCCCACAACGGGGTAAAGGCATCCGAAGCTGCTTGTATTTGTTTGTTTCCATTCAATGTTTAAGTGCATACAAGTGGACTGCATCCGATTTGCTGACAGAGACGAAGCAATCACAGTTTCCAAGATGTTTTCCACAGTACCAAACCAGCTCCATTTTGTGCTCATAAAAACCCAGTTTAATTTATTTGTCAGGAGAGATGCAAAATGATTTACCAGGAGCATAAACCAATAAATGCTTTTGACCAAAGGTGTGTAATATTGTGAAGGAAAGTGTGTTTCACAGAATTTCTGTGACTTTCTCCAGATGACACACAGATTGTACGGGTTTAGAAGTGTGACTCCCAGGTAAACACAAAGCGTAGAGCTCAGGTCAGGGAAGTTGAAATTTAACTCCAGCTGTAAACAAAAATCAAGGCCTAGTTAAAACTGAATGCATATATTTAACAGACCCCGCTGTGTTTGTGCATGTGTGTGTTTGAACTTAATATATGGCTGATGTATGTGACCCAGCCAGACTTGAGATCAGTGGTAAACACATACCAAATATAGCCACTCAGACACATTCTGTACTCCTTTACTTTCATTCTCATGCACACATCTTTCCAGCCAATCACAATGAAGCAGTTATTTCTTATGACTGTGTATTGGTGTTTGTTTTAGCCTATTATTTTAGGCTTTTTCCTAGATTATTTAGGGATATCGGCACCATAAAACTACATTACATGCTAAGTAAACACTCACACATTTTATCTGAGTTTAAGGCAGTTGTGAACAGAAAGCCCTTGTTTAATTTGGGTTTGTAGCGTTTTAGCACAATTGCCTGCTTATTTATACAGGAGAATTTGGTGTTTGTGTTTAGAGTCGCCGGAGTTTGACTTGTACAGGGATTGTGAGTCTCTTTCCACTGAGTTAATATTGTTGCACAACGCTGACAGAGGAAACTTATTCTCAGCAGCTCAAACAGAGGAACACTGTTACATTTTCAGCCAATGGGCAGATTCATTGGTCAGGCTTATGGAATATTATAAAATGGATGGTTCTGGCCCTTGAATGCTGATTGGTTGTGGTTTATTCAGAATTATTCCCTGAGCTACTGCAGTATTTACTTAGAGCTTACATGTCAACAACCATATGAAAATGTCTGATGAAAATGTGGTGTTTAATAATGTTACAGAGCAAATATTGTTCTAGTAAACAATCGTTTCCTTTATTGAGTTTATTAAACTTGTTTCGGCGTAAAGAAAACGTTAAGGCACTTCAGGCTGTGTTGTATTTTTTTATTACAGCTTTATTATTTAACACTTTTCTGTGTACACATTGTTTAATGTTTCTCTCTCTCTCTCTCTCTCTCTCTCTCTCTCTCTCTCTCTACAGCGTTGGATGTCCGGTGCTGCTCAGAGTTCTAATCTAGCCATGAGTATAATTGGGGCAGAGGATGAAGACTTTGAGAATGATGAGCAACCAGTAAGTTGTGTCCTTACCTTAAAAACACACACACACACACACACACACAATCTATTTAATTGTATTTGCAGTATGTAAAGATATGCTACCTACATTTCTGTGAGGGAATGTAATATGTAGGGGAATAATCCTATAATTGCTACATTGCATAGCAGTGCAAAGGTTGTGGGTTCGAGTCTGACAGAACACCCAATACTGATTAAATGTAAATGAGAAGTGGAGTAGAAGCAAGTGGATAGACCTTTTCTTTTAACTGAATCATCTTTCTCAGATGGTGGACGACCACTGCAGCCACTTTAACAGTATTGAGCTGTTGAAGTCCAGACCCACCCACCTGCTGGTCTTCATTCATCATGTGATGCTTCAGTTTGACTGCGCTCCTGTGGTAAGAACTGTCCGGATGTGTTCTTATTCATAGTAGCAAGTATGCATGGTTGCATTCACTCAAGTATGTGATTATCTGTGAGTTTCTTATATTGCCTCCAGTTCAGCTATGAACCCATGTCTGTTTTGTGTTCGTTTAGGGGGGTTTGGGGTTGTCATGTATCTTTGCTTACCTGTATTCAGATAAATCTCTTTTTATATGCTAAAGCATGAGTATCTCTCCTTTTATTTGGCATGCAGCCAATGTGATCTACCCCAGGTACCGTCTCCTGAAACCGAGTCCTTTATTTCATTCCTGGTTTGTGCTGCAGTGTATATGACCTTTATTGATGTAGACGTTCAGTGGTAACTCAGGCCCCATGCTGTGTTAAAGGGATGGTTTACCCCAAAATAAAATTCTGTCATCCAAATGTCCAGGCTGCTCTGTTTCATAAAACAGCAAATCTTTGACTTCAGAGGTCTTAGAATTTAGCGCACCTGTCATTTAGACTATTCATATAGTTCTACATTTTTCACATTTTTACATAGAATATCTAAATTTTTATGCTGTTTATATGAATTTATTTGTGTACAGTCGATGAAGAAACCGTTGATTTTATACCTTAATGGTGACAGAATTTTGAGGTGGACTGTTCCTTTAATATTTCCTATCTTGTGTTTGGTTTCTCATCTAGGTGTTTGGTTTCACATCCAACATAACCTGTGTAGTGTTGTGTTGATTCATTTTAAATGGGTTTGTTTGTCTGTCGTCTGTCTTTCCTCATTGGTCAAGGAAAAGTCTTATAATCCATTCAGTCAGTCAAGCTCATATCTTGACACATATCACGTATCACTTTCCCAACAGCCCTGTTTCCGTGTTTTTGTGTCTAAATATGTCAGTTTTCTTTTAATACTCTGTCTCTCTTTTCTTTAGCTGTGCTACCTTCATGCTGACCTCTTCAGGACCTTCAATGCCAAAGACACCAAGAAACACTTTGGGGAGTTCTGCAACACTTTTCTGGACAAAGGAGCGGTATGTGAGGGTGAAGTGTTCTGGGCACTCGGCTGTCAGATTTGGTTTTTATCGAGTAACAAGTCTGGCTCTTTGTTCTGTCACACCTCTCAGTCCTGACCTCTGTTTACAGTGTAGTTTTTTTGTTGGACCCTTCCAAAGAAAGTTCTGGAGATGTTTGAAGCTGTATTTTATTCATTTCATGGGTGATCTGCTGTCCATCACTCATGATGGACAGATTCATCAAATGTTAAAATGTATTGAGGGAAGATAGTCTGTATAATCCTTTTAAATATATAAATGCTTGTTATGGTTCTTTTAGACCTTAATTTGAACAAATTCAACTAAATTCTACTCTGTTACTTTAATATTATAACAGTCTACCAAGCCTCAACCTATCAAGCTTTTTTTTGTTAAATTCTCTTGATTCGTCAGCTAATATCTCCACTTATCCGTTTTCACCCGTCTGTCTCTGTTTTTTAGACTCTGTTTCTTGTGCCAAGTGTTTGTCTTTTTGTTTTCCCCTCTTTTCCTGTTTGTCCCGTTTTCTAGTATGTGACATTTTTGTCAATCCTTTATTCTTCTTTCAGACTTTCTCTCTTTCTGTCTCTCAGCTGATTGTTTGTCTGACTTCCTGTTTGGTTCATGGGAATAACATCACTGTTGAATGGCTTGTTTTTTCTTTTCATTTTATGAGTGTTGAGTCTTTCCCTTTTTCTCTGTGCACATATATTCTAAGTTGGTATTATGACTAGATGTGTGACGTAAGACTGGAGGGAGACTTTTTGTGTTGTTGTGACCTCTGCTGGAGGTTTAGTGTATAACATACCCAGTGTAAAAATACTGTCTTGGTAATAGTTTACCAAAAAATGTCATCATTTACTTCCCTTTGTTATCAGTGAAACACAAGAGGAGTTTTGTTAAAGACTCACTATGCAGCCGTTTTTGTCCTTTTCAAGCTTTTGAGTTTAAGAGATAAGGTCACAATGAAACCATATGGAAAAGAGCTGATTTAAGATTTAAAATACAAAATATAACATAATGGGATATCATAAAATAAGGTTTGGCTTAAAACACTTTACTTTTCTTCCTCTTACAGATTCTCAGAGTATCAGTGCCAAACAGCATCGCCTTTGAACTAGGTAAGTCCTTAACCATCACCCTGTCTGATCACTACAACTAACTTCCTCTCCTGCGCTAGTTTCAGTGTGAACACATCTCTGCATGTGACATATTGCATTGTATTATTAACTGTATTATATTGTATTGTTGGCTCTCTCTCCCTCAGATCGCACACGTCCAGACATGATCAGTGAGGAGCTACAGAAGCGCTGTATTTATGAGGTCCAGCTCATGCAGGCTTCAGAGGTGCTGCGACAGCTTGAGGACTTCAGGTGAGAGTCTGTGACCAACAGGAGAAGCAGAAGTTACCAGTAACTGCTTAAAGACCTCGTGAAACCAATTGTTTACATTTTTTACAAAGGCACTTATGTGCTGATAAAACATGTAGCTTGAACGCATAGTGTTCTGTTGTGGGTTCGCAACGCAGGAACACAGATTGTGAAGACCGTTTTAATCTGTATTTCTTGTCTCATTTTGTTAGTAATGCAATGCACTGAAACAGTGTTTAATGTTAAAACATTAGAGACAAGGACTGCACAGGTTTATTGTGGAAAAAAAGAGTGTCTATGCCTATAAGAGTAGATTCATTCCTGTCATTCTTCCTCCATTAGGCAGAAGAGGATGATGGGAATGACTCCTAATGAGCGTGAGCTGAATGATGTGGAGTCCCATCGCCCCACTGACCGCATCCCCATGGAGATGAAGGAGAAGGCTGTAGCCGAATCCCTGCTGGAAAGAATGGTTGAGGCCAAGTAAGCAGTGTCTCCTAGCGCTCCATTATTTCTACATCTCTTCTGTTATTCCATCACTGCTGTTTCATTTTTGCAATTGGAATTTCAACTGTGTATTAAACTTCTGCATGTAACTTCCAAAGCAAATTCCATATTTTGAATATCTAGGGAGCAGAATATTGTAGATATGGGGGGGGGGGGGGGTATTTTGTCGTGGGGTAGTAAGAAATCACCCAGGATATGCTAGCTGCAAACTAGCAATGCTACAGTCTAGCATTTTTTTGCATGTGAATTTGTAACCAATGTTATATTTTGGAGTCATTATTCATAGTTTTTAGTGGGATTTGTACAGTGTTGTACAGAGAAACCGAAACTCACATTTGATGCTTTTTCAACCCGAAAGTACGGATACAGTATTGCGATGCCTGTTTTCACTCAGTGTGTAGGCCATCAACAGTAAAGATCAGCCCTTGTGTTGAAAATATTTACGTATAATATACTCAGTCTAGCCTGTAATAGAACCCTGAACCCACTTTGACCATCTGTTGTTTATTTTCCTGCTGAGAAAAACACAGTCTACACAGCGGGAAGAGGCCAGCTTGGTCATAACACTTTTTTATCCTAAAGTCACATAGACAGAACACAGCTGTTGTCAAAACTGCATTCATGACAGATCAGAACCCCTGAGCCTCTGTCGATATTCACTCTTTGCCTGCTGAGTGATAGCTATTGAATGTGTCATGCCACATAGTATCTTTTTGCTGCTTTGCTGTTTGACCCCGTGGAATAAACGCTATAATAGTCCTGTCACAATTTACTCCACTTGCTGTTGCTCTTCATGTGCAGTTAAACAAACTCTAAGGAGTAGCTGATATGTCCATTGAACTTTCGTTCTTGGTTCCTAAAAGGTTCTTTGTTATAGTTAGGGCCTTTCTGCACTTAAAGTTGCAGTCTAACCATTAAAGGCATAGTCACCCACAAATAAAGTATTTTTTTACTTAGTCACCCCTCGAGATATTTCAGATGTGTATGTGGTGATATATATTGTTGTCTGGAACACAGAGGAGGTATTAAATGGATCTTATATTTAGTAGGTTTACTAGTTAATAACAAACCCAGCAATGATGATTCTTCCATCATTTTCTCATGTATGACTTTTTTACGTCCATTGAATCCCAAAGAAGATATTTTGAAGTATGCTGCAGTTGTAACGGTGCCACTCTTTGACTTTCAATGTATTAAAGTCCACTGAGAAAATTTCAATTTGGGGTGAACTGTTCCTTTAAGCACAGCAACCTGGAGTGCAGCAGATTCACTTTAAAAGATGAACACGGGCTTTTAAGCATTAATATTACAGTCCACAGGAAGTCAGGGCCCCCATGCAGGAAATGAGACAGACCTTCTGTCTGTACTGAACACATACTGACAGTCTCGGTTCAGCTCATTATTTCTGCACAATAAGAAACTGCATGATAAATGGCTGTCATTCCTGGCTGTACAGTAAAGGGGCAGTGCATGTCTACAACCTGAAAACTAATACTATATAATGGCCAGACATAACCATCTTCTGAAATGGTTTACGATGCCATCATTTTTTTTCTTCAAATTAAAACATTCATTATAAAAGCTAAAAATATGAATAACCAGTCAGTAATGACACTGAATTAAATTTAAATGTGCCATTTTGAGTCAAGCTGTACAATAAATCAGATTCTGTAACGGCTCTGAAGGATTTAGTGAGGGATCTAAACCAATACCTCTTCACTTTTATGAATCTTTTATGTGATTTGTTAAGAGACCAGCTTATAAGGAGTTTCAGCTTCTTCAGTGCAACATATATGTTTGTGTGTGTGTGTGTGTGTGTGTGTGTATTGATGTGTTGCTAATATATATGTAGTGTATACATGTATATGGTGTGTTTGTGTGTATTGATGTGTTGCTTATATATATGTAGTGTATGCATGAATATGGTGTGTGGGTGTGAGTGTGTGCGTGTGCGTGTGTGTCTGCCCTGTTAATTTCAAAGACAGAGAGAGAGGGAAACAGAGGAAGTGGTGAAGAGAGGATGCAGGCAGAAGTGCCACGCTGGCAGGAAATCTCAGCTCTCTGGCTCTCTGCCAAAAACAGAATGGAAAGGGGGATAAGGCAGGGGTCATAGAGAGGAAAAAGAGTAGAGGATGTTATTCATGTAGGCAAACCGCACTGGTCACAAAAACAGCAGAGGCCACAGTCTAATTCTTATTGGTAAAGTGATGTTATAAAGAGATATTGAGGCAGGAGAAATGATTGTAAGACATGTTGTCTCATTCAATTATTGTCTGTTGACATTATTTGAAACCTAATGTGTCCTCAGAGACTTGACACAGCACAATCTTCTCTTTATATGTGCTTGTCAATATGGCTATTCATTTAGTGTTTATATACACTCAGACAATCATCCTCTGTTCTCCAAGATCCTTTTACTCTCACATCCTTTTTGCTCTCTCTCCTCCCTCCCAGTATAACCGCAATGACCTCACTTGCAGACCCTCCTATTGGCTGCAGTCAAAATGTGATGGGCGGATCGAGGTTTTTGATTGGCCGGGTGCTGGGAATTCCGTATTGCACTCCTCCTTTTGTATTTTCACAGGAAATCATAAAGATCAGATTTCTATGTTCTTGCATGCTTGTTGCATCAGACGAAAACACAGTTAAATAGTCATTTCCGCTGCCGGAATGCTTTGTCAACTTTTTAGACATCGTGGAAAGACAGCCTCAGTGCTATCATAGCTTTTGCAGTTTCAAAAGTTAGTCTAGTTTAGAAATCTAATCTTGTAGGAGATTGCTTTATTAAACGTATCTTTGCTTTTTTTCTTGGTGTCATTCAAAACTGTTCAATTTGATGCAGCATAATCGTTTTTAGATCTTTTTTGTTTTCTTTTGTTTGCAAGTGACAGAATATGTTCATTAGTTTGAATTCTGAACAAAACAATACAACAGTGATTTCAAATCAGGGAAAGCCAGAGCGTTTCAGATTCCATCGACCCAAAACAGAGTTAAAAGTCGGTCGAGAACGAGAGCGGAAAAATGTTACTTAACTTTAAACGGTGAGTTCTTTAAGCTGGCATTGGGTTGCATCATTTGTTTGATGTTGCTGTAATTGTTCCGTTTTGTCTCTTTCTTTTGCAGTCCCTCAATTGTTGCCGACAAGGACAAAAGGTAAGTTGTGTTTTAATTTAAAAAGGTGTTTTGCATGTCTATTTTCAGTGGTTATTGTTGCAAAAAATACAGTTTTGCATGTCTTTATCCTTTTGGCTAAATATAGAAGCAGAGACACTTTTCTGCAGTTATGGGTCAAGTTAAAATAATTTGTAGAGGGGATTTTCATGTAAATATCCATAACTAGTCAAAGTTTGATTTATTATAGTGTAAGTCAAAGCTTAAGTTAGATGAGAAGGGCTAGTTAGGTGAATACTTGTAGCTGTTGCTGTTCATTTTCCTGTCATGCACAGCTGTGCCACTTAATCTATGTGTGTAATAAGACACAATGCGTATGTACAGGCTCCGCCTCAGCCCTCAATGCCGCCCCTTTCCAATAGGCTTTTTTTTTATTAAACCCCTCCAACCATCCCCACACCTTTGAGGAACATGAAGTTTAATAGTTTAATTATTAAGCATAAAGCGAATTGATGCTGCCCAATACATTAAGCAACGCTTTGAAACTATAATCTTCTTTATTTCTGAACCATTTTATCTTTTTTTAATAGTAACTCCATCTTTGGAGCAGTGGCATTCTATATGAAGCACCTTGGAGTCAAGACTCGAGCGCTTGACAACAAGAAGACTAAATCTGGGTGGAGGCCTTCTGTACCGTCTATGTTAAAGGTTAGTTAACATACTTAACAATTTATTATATTATTCATACAGAATTAGTTAAATTTAGTTCTTGCTGTCTGTGATTGACTGTGTTAACATGGATGATCTTAAACTGATCTGTTATGATTGGTAAACCACCAACATATAAGGGCATGTGACACCCTACACTGTATTTGGTTATTTTACCAGTCACAAGCTGTAAACAAAGTGTTTTTGACAGTTGTCAGCATATTGTTGTTTATATAAAAACACTATGTACCTCTGATGTGGTTTTTGTTTGTTTTCAGCAACCATGGGGGAGTGGAAAACCTACCAAACAGGGCAAATCCGTGATCAGCTGTACGTATTCACTTAAAGCCCTTCTTCCTGCCTCCTCAGACCACACCCCCTGCTTACATCACACATTCACTATCCTGCAGTGTTATTCCACTGTGCATATTCATTTGCAATCAACCATTCACACTAATTACCCATAACACAATGCCAGTGGCATCTGCATAAATCATTAAACCCAACACACAAATTCTGGAGGCAGTTCAGTAGTTTTACAGTATCGAAAACATTCTGTAAGATTTGAAATGCCTGCAAGACGTGCTGTTGAAAAAGCTGATGGAGATTTTAAAGGAAAATGTTTGTGTTGCTGTGTTTTCCTCTTGCAGATGATGGTAAGCAATCTAGATTGGACTTTGAAGGTATTATGGTCTGTTCTCTTTGTGTAGACCCTTTTCTCCTAGATGGTACATTCCCTTACTAATAAGATCTAATTGCATGTTTGCATGTTCCACTTCAGACTCAGGGGTATGTTTGTGGCTTTTGTTTTTTTGTCAGTTGTGGTATGGTATTCTTGTAGATATTTCTGTGAGGTAAAAGCTGCAAAAGTGTCTTTTAGTGGCTTGCTTATAAATCTTCACATGATCTCTGTGTATTTTGATTGTTATATACACAGATTCCTAAATCGTTTTCAGAGAACCCTCTGTAGCATGGGGCCTAAGTCTGGTTATTTATGTGAATTGTGGTGTTTGTGTTTGATTCCCTTTTCTCATGATCTACAGAATTGTTGGATTGTCTTTTAAAATGTCTTTCTTACGGTGAATAACTAACACTCTGTTGGATGAAACTCCTGATCACCCTCTTTATTCCTTTCATTTACTCCTCCATCTTCCTGTTAAAACCACAATCCAATCATCTGTCCATCTTTCATAACCGTTACTCTAGTCGTCCACCTGAGAGCATCTTAATGTGTTGATCTTTTCCTTTGTTCACTCTTGCTCTCTTTGTCTAGTGAAACCACCCAAACTGAGCAACCAATCTCAACGAGTGCTTGGGAATGAAAGCAGTACCAACGCAGGCCGAAAGATCGGGTCGGGAGGTTCAGGCAGCATCTATGGCTCGGAGAACAGCGATGGGTCCACCATCTCTGTCAGCGTGACTCCAAGCCCTGACTTCCAAAATGACATTGGTGAGGTCCATAAAACAGCATTTGCAGGTTTCCTAGATGTCCATTGACCTATAATGTATTTGAAAGTGATTTGTGTATGACAGCAGTTGTTTGTGAAACAATGAAGAGGTTAATCAGTTATGGTGTTTGGATTTAGCATAGCAATGCTATATGGTCACAACAACATAGGCCATGTTATATATATTAAGCAGTCTGCTCCATCCTCTACAACTAAGCACTCATAGTTGGTCCATGCATGGTCATTTTTTTTCGTAGGTGTCAGTCGCTTAGATCCCAAACCTATGCCAGAGGGGGGAGATGTGTCCCCTGTCAGCCCTGGTGTGGGTCTCATCATCAGTGAACCTCCCACTGTTGTGGATGCCCCCCTAGAGGACAGTCAGGACAGCAGCAGGTAAGAGAAAGAAAGAAAGAAAGAAGAGTCAAAAAGAGCATTTAGTTCTCTGTTCCAAAACTGTAGTATCTTGACACAATACATAATTGTTCCAAAAGTTTTTCATTTGTTCCATGTGTTCCAATTCCATAAACTGTTTAGGAAAGCATGCATCCTACTTATACCACTTCCTAACATTCTTCAGTGTAGCAAAAAGGCAATCCCACAATGCCTTGTGATTACAAACCTGTGTAAGCAATTGGTAGCAAGGTAACATACTACGTTTTGGAACAGATTTTATATTCTACAAAGAGACAGCTGAAAGACAATGAAAAACAAATACAAAACCAATAAAAAACCTAAAACACCAATACCCTTTAAATTATGCAAGGGTAGTTACAGCCTTTTATGTTGCAACTAAGGGAGCGTGGTAAAACTCCCATGCTGCTTTGAGGGGAGTGTGGTATGACTCTCTGAGCGCTGTGTCCCTCCTGTGTGCTGCTGCTCCTGCTGCTGCCCGCAATATTCGCTACCCTCCATGTGGAAAACAAAGACCTACTTTAAGACACTCCCTTACTGCACATACATGCCTACATCCCTTTCCAGTCCCAAACCATCCCACTTTTATTCATTTATCTCTGCATTTTGCTACCTACTTTTCTTCATCCTATCTATATATCTGTTTCTCCTTGTCCCATTTTGTTAGCTTTTTGTTTTTTTTGCGGTTTATACGTCCCACAGCCACAACAGTGTCCTGCAATGTCATGCCAAGAGCTTAAGCTATTCAAATGAGCAGATTTAAATGTTGT
The DNA here is from genome assembly GCA_036877545.1 of Yasuhikotakia modesta. Classification (NCBI taxonomy): domain Eukaryota; kingdom Metazoa; phylum Chordata; class Actinopteri; order Cypriniformes; family Botiidae; genus Yasuhikotakia; species Yasuhikotakia modesta. The sequence continues at coordinate 14,771 of JBAJNP010002280.1, forward strand.
TGACTATTTATGTTCCTGTCTCTGCCTCCGTTTAATTCTGCAGTAAGTATACAATCGTTACCAGATGTTGTTTATCTGTTGGTTTTATGCTGAACGCTTGTTTCGTGTTCCAAGATCGAACCCACAACCTTTTGGGCACTAGCGCTAAGAATGTAGCCACACAATCTTTATAGCTTACATGTAGGACTACCTATCACAAATTAAGTCTAAATTCTAGAAATAAAAGCCAGTACCTAGAGGAAATTTTAAGGGAAATAGTCAGCAGTTATGGCTTTTTGGCATATTTCTGCAGCCATACTAATTTGTGTTGGAATATGTTTTGATGCATTATTATATTATCATCAGAATATAGCTTGTTTACTTATTGTTTGCAGTGTGTGTATTTTAATTTTGCTCACTGTTTTATATGTGAAAACATTGTTTTGCCGCTGTTGTCTGGTGTTCGGCTGTAGCATCGCGCTGTGTCACGCTCTGTTGTTGTTCTTGCGATTAGAGGACATTGGTTCAGAGTTTAGCTGGTTCATAGATTGACTCAGTTTTGGTTAGCTGTATGTTTCATACATGGTTTGTCCTCAGTTTGCTGTAATTGTGCGTTGTCCTGTGTTTTTACAGAAGGAAGACAAGGTGGGTCTGCGTGATTGTCACTGGGATTTTCTGCCAGATTCAACTTGCTACTGATCCACACATACAACACACACTTCACTACATTTTATAATCTAGAACATTTAGGTTCAAATTAATAGCTAGGTCACACTAACCCTTGCGTGACAAAAGTTGACCAGGAACAAGCTGCTTGGTTTGGCAAGGAACTTTGTAGGCTGCAATGAGCCTAATTTACATAAAAATTTTAATTAAAACAATGATATTCTTATCCAAAATGTCCTTCTCAGAATATACTATCCTTGACAATGACTTTTTAAATACTGAAATAATACTTATTTCAACACTGTTTGTGCTAAATTAACACACATTTTTGCTAAAGTTAATTTAAATAGTGACTTCCTCAATAAAATACAAAATTTTGCCATGCAAGGGTGCCTTTATGTAATAAAAAATAAAAATTTCCAAAAAGTTATAGTTGCAGATTTTAGATTTGCATACAGAGTCACACAGACACTCATACTCACTGCATGGCTAAGTATGGGACTAAATATAACTTCTGTCTGTTTTTTGTCTGGTCTTTGGGTTTCTGTAAGTTAGCTGTAGGTATTGGGAACAGAAGTGCCTGCTTTTTTGTGCGCTTTAGCTTAGTTATCTTCAGTAATGTCAAGTTGTGTATTTGTGTTGTTTAAGTAATGCTGTAAATGGTCCTATTTCAGTGTTCAGACGTTAGAAAGAACTTCAGATGTTTGTTAATATCTCTGATTCCCACTGAGAGTGAAATAGAATCTCCCTAGTGAACTAGTGCTTGTAATATCTTATATAGTGGCTTTAACAACATTGTCTTCACATTTCACTTTCTTTTCTTCTTCATTGCTTGATTTTTCTTCTTCTTCTGTTATCTTTTTATGTCTGTGGATTCTAACCTGTCTATCATCTGTCTGTCTCTTGCCACTGTTTTCCAACCCCTACTCTAACCCATTCACTTGCTGTTTCAATACCTCCCCTTCTTTATTTACTTCTCTCTTAATCACCTTAACACTCCTCCTTCTTGCTATTCTCCTTTCCAATCCTCCTGTCATTTCTCATCTTTCTCCTCTCTTCTTTTATCTCATGTCTGCCCTCAACCCTTCTACCCCAACCCTCTCCTATACTTTCTCCTCACTCCTCTTTTTGCCTCTCTCCTCTCTTCTCCTGTCCCTCCTCAACCCTCCCCTTCCTCCCCCTCCCTCTCTCTTGGGTGTTCAGGAACGTACGGCGCAGCGAGAGCCTTTGCGTGGAGCGCCGTCACTCTCGCCGTAGCGGCTCCACTCGGGCCAAGCAGACTCGCTCCCGTAGCGATGTGGACCTGCAATCAGCTTGCACCTCCCACCCCCCCTCACCCTCCCCACACCACCCGTAAGGCAACGACTAACTATCACACACATGTTGCATATTCAAAAACTCACATTTATCCACCCACAGGAGACAGCAGCACAAGGGTTAACAGGTTGAGCTCAGGGACTCAGTGATTTGGTGTTGTTGGTTGATGTTAACAGCCACAAATGGCCACAATCAATATAACCTTTACAATGCTTCCTACTATTTTGTATCTCTTTTCACTTTTCTTTTTGCATTAATTGTTGTTTAGCCTGGAAGGTATGTTGCCTGACGGGCCCTTTGCTGTCCCTGCCGCTGGCCCCGCCCCTCAACAGGAAGAGGTGGAACCCCGCCTCCTGGAGCTTGAACAGGATCTGCCCAATTGGAGAGAACTTGCTCCTAACGACTGTCAGTCTAAACTGAGCAAGAGGGAGTCCAAAAGACAGGAAGTCATTAATGGTAAAGACAATAAATAGAAAGAGAGTAAAACATCTGTTCTGTTGCACTCCACAAAGTTTGGCAACCATTTAACTTATTGATGGTAAAACCATGATAAATATGCCGTAGTATTTACATAGTATTTAAATGTACATCCACGGTACCTGTTAAATACCATGATAGTACCATAGTAAAAGTTCTCATGGTAAAAGTACTTATGGTACTTAAGTTTTAAGAGTGCAGTAAGCACTGCTTAACGTTCTGGTTAGTTCTGTTATGTAACAAAGGGTGTTGATAACATCTGTGAATGTATTTATGTCTCTCAGAGTTGTTTGCGACAGAACAGGCTCACGTTCGCATGCTGAGCGTATTGAAGACCGTGTTTTCTCGCCCACTGGAGATTCAGGAGATCATGACAGTGACAGAACTGGCTACCATCTTCCCTAACCTGGATGACATTATAGAGATGCATTGTACGTTAAACTGTATCAGCAGTGTGTTGGTACATATATATATATATATATATGTATATATATATATGTCTTGTGTATATGTATGTATATATGCATGTTTGTACATTATATAAACAAACTAAGTATTACCAAACTTAATATGACCAGAATTTCTTTTTTTAGATGCTTTTTATGAGAACCTGAAACAAAGGCGTGAGGATGACAATTACATTGTCAAAAAAATAAGCACACCACTTTTAAACAGGGTAAGTAGCTTACACTGCATTAATACTAGTTTTGCTCCACCTTTCGGTCTGAATTCCTCGTAGCAGTGTGAACGTGACTGTAATGCACTTGTGTCTTGACTCCTGTAGTTCAGCGGCTCTGAGGGCGAATGGTTTCAAAAGCTCACCGCACGCTTCTGTAGCCACCAGTCCTGGGCTCTGGACCAAATAAAAGTCAAACAGAAGAAGGATCCTCGTTTTAATGCTTTCATACTGGTACGTCAACGCTGGCCAGTGTCATTTTTACTATTCAGTAGTCACAAAAATAGCCATTATTAGGTACTAGCATGCTGAAGTTACTGGAAATTTGTGTTTAAATACTTTTGTGTTGTGCTGTGTGTGTTTCAGGAAGCAGAGAGTAAACCACAGTGTAGGAGATTACAGCTGAAAGACATCATCCCCATTGAGATGCAGAGACTTACTAAGTATCCTCTTCTGCTGGAGAACATTGCTAAGAACACAGGTGTGTGTTTCGGGGCTAATCGGACCTCATGTATATGTATATGACCTTATAACTATATGTATATACAGTTATAGTTTTTTATATATATATATAATATATATATATATTATATACTGTAGATGAATGTAATACATTTGAGTGTATAACTAGCATCTGTTTCTCACAGAGGATGAAACAGAAAAAGATGACATAACCCAAGCAGCAGAATGTTGTCGCAGGATCCTCAACCACGTCAATGAAGAAGTGAAATCGATGGAGAATCTGCTGGTGAGTATAAGTTTGCAGTGAATGCTGCTTATACTCAGTGTAAGACACTGTTTCTCTTATATAACACAGAGACGACGGTAACATCTGAATGTGTTTCTCTTTTAAATTGTTTATGCAACATGTATCATTTGTTATAAATATTTTTTGTGTTGATGATATAATTCTATTATTGAATTTAAATTTAATTAAAAACATTCTTATGTTGGTTTTCTGTCCAAAACTGCTTCTACTTTAAACATAATGTATGTAATATATCTTTATCTCTGTAAGTTTTGGTTCCTCTAAATATCCTCCCATCTCTCTGAACTCAGATTTTGAAAGACTATCAACGCAGGCTGGACACCTCAGGGCTGAAGCCCAGCAATGATCTCTACACTGAGTACAAGGTAAAATATGTCCTAATGTATCATGTATGGGTGCACAGTGCTAAATCACACACTGTGGGAATGATTTCAGTTTCACTTTTTCTTCTGCAGAGCATTGATCTGACCTCTAGGAAGATGCTGTTTGAAGGTCCTTTGATATGGAAGGTGCCTAAGGAGAAAGCAATCGGTAACCTCAATTTTTGGTAACCTCAGACTGGCTATCAGCTTTGCAAATCTACAGATAATTCTTTAACTCTGTGTCTGTGTGTGTTTGTGTCTATGTGTGTGTGCGTAGATGTGCACTGTGTGCTGCTGTCAGACCTGTTGGTCCTGTTGCAGAAACAGGACGATAAGATGGTTTTGAAATGTCAGAGCAAAAGCAACATCGCCATCCAGGAAGGCAAACAGATGCTAAGTCCTGTCATCAAACTGGAGTCTGTTTTTCTCCGAGACGTGGCCACTGGTGAGTTAGAGTTGGTTGGAGTTCTGGTAACCATGGTTGAAGTATAATATTTTGTTCTGTGTCATTAGAGACGTACTGTTAATTTAAGTTAAATTGTTAAAATATTTACATTTATATTTAGGCATTTAGCAGACGCTTTTGTCTTAAGCGACTTACAAAGCGAGTTATTTACGATAACTTTAATATTTAGGAAAATTCAGTAAGGCCTCAGTTTAGGCTGTTTATTGGCTGTGAGTTTTTGAGTTAACCTTAGTTTATGTACTATATTCTAAGGATCTGTATGAATTCTATATTCTGATATGAAGCTATGTTTTTTTCTGACCCTCAGACCCGAAAGCTTTCTACGTCATCTTCACCTGGGACAGCGGAGCACAGATCTACGAGCTGGTGGCTCAATCTTCCGTAGAGAGGAAAAAGTGAGTGTGTGAGGCAATAGAGGCACGTTGGACGGAAGATTATGACTGACAGGCAGATGATTTGAAATTGAGCTTTTGATATCCCTTTAATTGATCTGCCACTATTGTTTCCTGCAGTTGGGCGGTGATGATTAAGTCAGCAATTGATGAGCTGAAGAAGAAAGAAGGGCCTAAGCTGGACAGACATAGACCTGGCAGTGTGCCCACCACCGCCGGTGGATCCATATATGCGTGAGTGTTTTTTGTAACTGCACTACAGGCCTGTTAGGAGGGGGTGTGGCTTGTCATCTGATTACTCACAGCCCTTTTTCATTTCTTATCTTATCTAGTTCCAACCCTCCTCTGAGCCCCACTGAGAACGGACCAGACTTCCTAAAAACACGCAGCGGTGAGAATTTGTTTCTCTAGAAAACGCATTTCAGTTGTTTTGCTATGATCTTTATTTATTGGCTTAAGCCATTGTACATGTGTTCTCACACCAAAAATGTGTTTTTTTTTAAATAGTTCAGAATATTTTCCAATATTGACCAAAACTAATAACAAATCATTATAAAGCAAAAAGCATCACTGCATTGTCACCACATACTCAGTTATTTATAAAGATTACAAAATGTACGTTTACATTGAGATTTTTTGATACGTGATGCATGATATTTTTACCCTGTTATTTATTGTGCTTCTATGTTTTTATTGTAGCCCGATTTAAGGACCATCTTACTGATGAGAAGAGCAGCAATTCTGAATCTTCACTCATAGACTACCTAGCAGCCAATGGCTTTGACCTGCTCACCCACAGCCAAACTCCTCCAGAAAAATTTGCTGTATGTGCTGTGGATGAAGGTCAGTTAAATGCCATTGCAGTTTAATGCCATTGTAGCAGATCATGATAAACGCACAACAATTAAACGGCATACTAATTTTAATTTAACTCACAGTCAAGTGTTTGAAGAGGCTATTGGTTAAGAGTATAAGCCTGTCAGATGACTCGCAGACTATTGAAGAGCATGAAGGGGCGGGGCCTGAAAACCAGGAGACAGATGACTGTCAATCATCAGGTACTGCATGTGTTGATTTAGGTTCATTAGTTTCAATAGTTTATATTGAGGAATGAATCAGTTAAAACTATACTGAACCCAACGGTAAACCACAAACAAGGACTTTTGTCCCTCCCAGTGAAGGAATCCAGCACTGGTGACAAAATTGAACGAGAAGAGGGTGGAGAAGATGCAAGTGAAAAAGGAGAAGAAGAAAGATGGATCAGCACTCCTTTAGTGCTTTCTCAGGAGCGCATGGAGGAGGTGCAGAAGAGCCTCCAGGTTCTCGAGGAGCAGATCAGAAGTCTGCAGGTGAGGAGATGAGTATCAAAATGCAAGTGATTCTGGAATGTTCCGACAAGAGAATGAGAAATATTGAAATGGTCTCTAATGGTCCAGTGAAGTTTTGGAATGACGACAACAATGAAAGAAGGAGCTTCCTAGAACTTCCGTTCAAAGAAATTAAGGGTTTTGAATTTGAATGAGTGAAATGAGCTGAGAGAGGTGTCCTGACTCATATTGTCTGTGTGTGTGTTTCTAGGCTGTTGAGGAGGACCATCATAAATTGCTGGAAGTCCTTGCTAAGTATTCACTTCAGCGAGGTCATTACAACTGAGGAACATCACGACCTGCTGTTACAGGTAAATGTCAAACCACATACAAAATATATGTATTCAGTTTATAATTGATCGTTTTAATTGTTATGTAGTACCACTTAGAGCTGGGTGTTACATTGATTATCAACAGTATAATTACCAACTAAAGAAACATTTGTGAATATTATATTTATTTTAATGAGCATTTATATAATAAACCGGATTTGTATTGCATTTTACTAAATGCTTTAAAGGTTTAAATCTACAATCTGCAACAGCTGGCCTTTTGGTTAAAATGATGGTACTTTAAATGAACTTGATGTTATTTTACAGCAATTTCATAAGTCAATCCATAAAAAAAATCCATTGCTGGAAAACACATTTTTAAGCTAAATCATCCAGCTGTAGTATCAGTATCTACTACAGTATCTAGTGTCTGTCTGTGTGTCTGTCTGTGTGTCTGTCTGTGTGTCTTTATTTGTTCAGTTTAGATCATCTGTCCTGTATCTCCTCAGATCACTGTGTGTGCTGGACTCAAAGACTGTAAAAGGGGCTTTCAGAGGATTCCATGATTGACTAATACTGCCTGAAATTCCTGCTGTTCTCTCGTCTCAGCTGTCCTTTCAGAAGACTGACAGCAGGCCTCAGGCAGTCTCCAAGTCACTGAGAAATGAAACGAAGCAGTTATTCTGAAATTATAGTGATCCTTGAGAATGAATGTGTGTCTGTCTGTGTGTGTCTCTTTTGACAGTGACAGTTTTGCCAAAGGATGCCAAAGAAATGTGCAACATGAGTCAGATCAAAGTAAAAAGTAAAGTTAACTAAAAGTTAAGCCTGTCTAAGCATGTCAGAACTAGTTAAGTGGAGACTATTTAGATATTACAAATATAGTTGCATCTCTATAAATTCAGTTGTCATATATATAGCCTGCTGCTGAGACATTAGTTATTGAGTCAGGATTTCTATCAGATTTTTCTAACGTATAATATGTCCTTTCATTTTTTTTAAATAACAGTGAGCAGCCATGCAGATTTTTTTCTTTGCCAAAATGTATATATATTAACAAATTTCAAAATGTTTGCTCACCAAAAAATCTGCCATGCTGCATCTATTTTAAATTACAGACATTGACACAGATATATGTAGATTCCTAGCACAGTATTAGCCTAGCGTTGCGTGCATTGGCCAAACCAGTAATGAGGAGAGCAAAGACTAGCAGTTTTGTTTTAGCAGTTGTTTTAGCTTCAGAAATTCAGTTTTTGCACAGTGAACAACAAGAAAGAAAAATGTTAAGTAGGGTAGTTCAAGGCATGGGTGAGGAATGAAAGTTTCTTGGGGAGGTTTTGGGGGAGGTGGGGCTGGATGAAATACACCTTCCAGGGTGAAGCTGAGAAGACTTGTGCAGAGTTTGATGTTAAGTTTGAAGAGATCTGGTTAGGGTGTACAACAGTCACTGTGGTTTGTGTTTGGAAATCTAGTATTTAACAATTCAAATGCAATAGATACAGGCCCCAGATGTATCTCTGTACGTTTGTGTTGTTATAACATAAGAAGGCAGGCACAATATATATATAACAGACCCAGACGCAGAAGTTTATTGATCAAGTGCAGTAAACCAGATTGAGCTCTGCTGGTAGGTAGACACAGACTGTAATATACATAAACTGTTTTTGTATGAATCTATGTAAACTGACAAGATGTGGGTAAAAGTTGCTTTCACTTTCAGACAAATTGGGGATTGGTGGAGGAAGATTAGGGGATTATCGTTTGCCTGTTTCCTGTGTTTGATTTGTCAGTTTGTGTTTTCTGTAATTGATGGTAGTTGTCATTGCCTTCTAGCCTCTTTTTGTTAAGAGTTTGTTTATAAGCTTTAGCAGGACCAAAGAGTTAAATGTATATCAGAAGGTAAAGAAACATCTTTGCCTGTTAAAGCATGAGCAGGTTAGCTGTAAATGAGAATGACCCACTGGGCTGTAAGGGATGAGGGTTCGATTCTGGTGACCATCCCTCTCCAAACTCTGAGTGCTCTGTTGGCCCATAAATTGGTGTAGTGGATTGTTTGTAGATGTTATGGTTAATACTCCTTTTTAAACCTGAGAGATTTAAGCCTTACTGTAGCTCAGAACTAAGCTGCTGTATTTGTTATAGAGAAGAATGCTTCAGAATGATGCAGTCCACATCATCTGACCATGTTCTTCAGTTTAAGGGACTAGTTTGCTCCCTGCTCTGTAACTTCCAGCTTACTAGTTAACCAAACCACAGAAGACAAGGTAGTTCCAGAGCTTTCAAAATGACATTAGACCATCTCAGAGTTTGGAGACCGAGACAGTGGGTTTTCTCACCAGTACTGTAATTTTGATTTCCTGCAACATGCATTTATATTGCATCTGCAGCCCTCAACCCACTGCCTAATTCTAAGACTTTTATTTGACTTAGTAGTGTGATTTTTTTTTTTTTATTAGTAGGTTAAACCTGTTGTAATTGTCTTATTTTGTTTTCAGGTCTTATTTTCATACTCGTTTCTCAGCTGTTTACAAGTGTCCTAAAATGGTTTACTTGGTCTTGCTTTCACATTCAAATAACCAGCAGCTCTTAACATGACCTCATGTTGTACCATTTTTTATTCTTCCACCTCGTTGTGTTTCTGATCACACAATTTTTGCATTTGCTTAGACGGGTGGTGTATGTTTCCTTTTGTGCTGTTGCTTTTAAACGTATGATGTTACAATATGTACTATGCATTGCCTATTATTAAAGGAGGAATGAGAGGGAAACCAATGACACCCTTTACTAACCCTAAAAGGCATCATTCACTGTCATATGGCAAGAGTTTATTGCATTTTATTTGTATGTGTGATGTGGCCACGACTGCAGTTTTGAATGAAGAAATGACAATTTATTCATTAACTAAATGATGAACAGGGGCTTTAGGTGGGACGTTTTTTACTCCTTGAACTTTTAATTTGTATTCATTCACATATATATATATATATATACATAGTGGTATAGCTGTATGTTTAAATGTATTTATAGGGTGCCTTGTGCAGATTTTGGGTTTGTTTTTTTTCTGTAAAGGGCTGTTTTAGTCCTGCTGACACTGTCAGTATGAAATACTAAATATCAGATCTGCTTCTGGCAAATGTGATATTTTGTTAACTCGCACCCGTAATTGCAACACATCAGTGACTTCTACTGCCCATCAAATTATAGTTGCATCATTTGTTCTTAAAGATGTCTGGGTGCTTCTCGTACCCACAGCAATTTGGTGAAAGATTTGTTCAAATGAATCCTATAGATATCATGTCAGCCTTTTATGTATCACTGTGTACAGAAGTCCACTCATCATTGCTGTCTGTCTATATAAATGATTATGCAAGAACTGTTCTGTGTATTTGGGCTTTGATTTTATATGTAAGATACTCAAGAAAAATGTAGGTACTTTTTTATTATAATGTTTTTTTCTTTTCTTTTTTTTTAAATAAATGACCAAAAAATGGCTAAATCTTTTATTGTTTTTTAAGTGGCAGTTACTGAAACTTACAAAAAAATTACTTGAAAAAATAAAATATATATATATATATATATATATTACTGTTATTTAAAATATATTACTAATGTTACCAAAAGAGGAATAAGAAGAGGGTGGGTGTACAGTAGACCAAACAGGAAAAGACGGCAGTCGCACAAACTACATTTGCAGAAGCGGCTGCATTGTTAAGTTGGTTTTGAGCATCAATAAACTTGATGTTTTAATAAAGTTTGTAGCTTTAAGCAAAAGATGGCACTTGAAATTTTCCTTTTCTTGAACATTTGGGCAGGTAAGTACCAAGATTAATCTGTTTTTGTGACAAAACTTGTATGTGAAACACTAGCACAAACTTGAAAACTTTCGAATTTGTCCTGCATGTTAATTAGAAGTAGATTTTGTAATTAATCGTAAATGCATTTAAGAATGTCTGCAATCATAAAATGAATAAATAGGCTTTATAAATAGATAAAATGTTTAATGTACTATAAAAAACTAGTTTATCTGAAGTTTCTGCTTCACTGAAGCTCATCTCCTGAACAGCTGTGATCTTATTGCAACCAGCATGTACATTTATCTTTAGCTTTAAAAACACCCAGTGTATCATTTAGTGTTATTTAATTTTGTACAGTTTTCTATAATTTTAACTTTATTTTGTAAAGATGTGTCTTGCCTATACAGCGTTTTGTGGATGGGAGATAGCAGAAAATCGTAACTAATACACTACATTTAATCTTGCATTTAATAAAGCTAATGTGCATTGATTAAAACTGTATATTAAGCTTCTTTGTTAATATTTATAACATTATATTTTATTATAATGCGTGAGAACAGATTGTAAGAGGAAACCACCCACAAAAATGAGAAACTAGTTCAAATGTTTTCAGACGACTATTCCGTCTCTTATTTTATGTTTTCATCTAAGCTGTTGTCAATAGTAACCCAGCTGAGATGCAACTGGAGGCCGACCAGCCTTTCCTGCGTGTGGCCATCTCACAAGAAACTTCCATAAACTGCTGTTTCCGTGGCACAATGAACCCCAGCATCACCTGGATCGTAAATGTTCCCAACACCAACGGTACCACAAATCCTAGATTTGTGAATCTGTCAAATGAAGTAACAGCTCAGCCAATGACAGAAGAGCATGGAATTAAATGCCACTGGCTGGTTCTGAAAAGGGTCCGGCTTGAACATACTGGTCTGTACCAGTGTTACCTCAATCTGTCCTCTTCTCGCATTGCCATCTTCACTCATGGTACCTTCCTTCAAGTCTACAGTGAGTCAGATCACACTGACTGTTAAACATACTACATTTCTTGCCATTGTGGCAAAACATTTTCAGACAGCAATATATAACCTTTGAAAACACCTAAGATATTGTGTTGTAGCTGTAGGCCTTTTGAATAACATCATTATCTTCATTATGTCACTACAAAATGCATAAACTTAACAATGTATCCACTTAAGACAAAATGACAAAAACCCACTTCTAAATATTTTGTTATATAACTTTCTTTACAAACCCAACTGCAATTATAGTGTCAAATGGTAAAACTCCTTGCAGGAACTTTCTGGTAGGTTTATTTTGTCTGAATCTTTTCAAACTGTTGGTCCATGATTGATTTGATTGGCCTACAATGTTATTTGTCACGGCTGAAAAGCTATGGTTGATAAGACACAGTCCCATCACTTTTCTTCTATTAGAACCCATGCAGAAGTCCTTGAACCTCAGCGAGAGTGCGAAGAACAGCATCATCACAGCAGAGGGAGTTTTACTGCTGTTATGTGTGCTGATCCCCGGTACCATGCTGCTCTGTAAGGTCAGATATAACACTCTGCAAATCATCGTACACTTAACATTAGAATCTGTTACATCCGTTGTGATGTAAGTGGCTGGAATGGTTTAGTAATGATGAAAGTTGTGGATGTACATAGTGGATGTGGATGTACAACTAATAATAGTTTATTACATGTACTACAAAAATGATTGGTAGACTTAAAGTTAAGTGAGTGTATTGTTTTAATTCATATTTTACATATTTAATTCTCCAGTCAAAGAGATTAAATGAACTTGAGAGGAAGAAAGGAAAGGAGGAAGAAAATATCTATGAGGTACGGCCATGTTCGTTTTCATTTAACTATTATTTTGTGCACTTAAAATATAGAAATGTTTACATATCAGATGTGATGTGTTATGAGCAGGTTCATGTAGGGAGTAATACTAATAATGCTAAGATCTTTGGTGTGATTCCCATTGAAACTGTATTGAAACTGCAATGAATGACACTTTGAATTATAGCATCAACGTAAATGTTATCCTTCAACAGGGTCTGAACTTGGACGACTGCAACTCCACTTACCATCAGATCCAGCGTTCCTGTGTGCAGGGACCTTATCAAGATGTGGCCAACTGTGGAGATGACATTCAACTGGAGAAGCCATAGCTGGAGCTGGAAAGAAAGGAAGAGTGATAATATTAAATATCAGATTCACAGAGAGGATAGGATAAAATCAGGATAAGATAGGAATGTTTTAAAGGGACATTGAAACCTTGTGCATTGTGGTTAAACAGTTACAATGGGACACTTTCTAATACCATTATGTCCTTCCATAAAAGTTTATGATAAACACAATTGATCTGTTTTGAAATGAAAGATATAAATAAATCTAGGATTAATCTTTAATTTCCCTACAAGCTCTTTTAGTTTACCTATACAGTTAAATCTTAGTCTATATGTCTTCTATGTATTTGTTAGACAAATATTGCATTTTGTTGTGTTTTCAGCGGGTGAAATTAACCTTATCAGCTTATGAAGTGAATACATATTGTTTCTACCGTAGATTTTTTTTTGTTGTCACAATTTATGTAAAACAGGGATTTAATAAAAATATAAAAATAACAAAAGTCATTATTTTTATTAACATTTATTTCTTATTATATTACTCAGTGACTAATATACATATTAAGTGTTTTACGTCACACATCTTTGAAATTAAAAACATTTGATGATCACCGACGCATCATTGGCGAGGGGCCGTAATGGGGGCGTGGTCACTTGAAAGGTACGTCCGGACAGAAAAGAGAGGGGAGGTGATCATTGTGTTTGAGAAAGATGGCGTCGGCTAAGAAGACTGGGAACGGTGTTCTTGAAAAGGCAGTGAACAGAAGGCGTTTATCAAAGCTTAAAGGAGGGCCTATAGGTATATTTTCCTCTTCGTTCTTCGTTTTAGTGGGAACTGGGAACTAAATGGCTGTGGCGCCGCTCGCTAGATAGTTCCCGAAGAACTGTCAAATAACAGATTAAAGCCGTACAGTTACTGTACAGTAATGCGGTTACATTTGTATTATACATTTGTAATGTTTAGGTTATTTTGTTATTATATTGTTAACGCGCGTTTGCAGTATTTGAGTTTAATGCAAAAGTTATTAAAAGCACAGACGCCGGCTTTATCTGAAACAACAGGTTTTGAATCATATAGTTAAAGTATCACCTGCGGCTATATATGTCGATATATACAGTCAGTAGCTATAAACCAAAAGCTTTATGTCCGTTTTAGGAGCATTATATTATTTTAACTCCATAGCTTTTATTTCTTTTATAGTTTAAGAGAAAACACATTTGTATGACTGTTATTTACTCACACTTTATCAGTTGAGATGAGTTTATTGAGATGAGTTTATACCTCGCGTTTCTAACATAAGATCATGCTTTAAGGTAATTGGTTTATGAATCTAGTACTTAATGTAATATAGCCAAAATGGCTTCTAAAGAGATAAATAAGTGTGTTTAGTTCATGGCTCCTAACATAGTAAATGCATGTGCTGTTAAAAGCGGTTCTTAGTACCTGTCACAGGAAGATGAATGATTTATTGAAGCCCATATGCTTTTGACCCTGTGTATATGGTCTGTTGTCCATCATCCTCATCAAATGAAATAACCCTCAGTGCAATGAAATAGGTTCTTGTTTCTTGCTTTGTAATGGCCAGCATGACACTAGCTGATTGATTCAATCATAGACCTGCCTTGCTCGGAAACTTGAGAATTTGTCATCTTAATATCTCCTTCAGCCAGTGGCATGTGACATAGACTCCCATAGACTGATCATAGACTCTTAACATTATGTGTATGTGTTGATCAGTTGTTTACCCATTGCTGTCATGTTTGAATGAGAGTAAAGGGAAACTCTTCAGTGGTGGTATATTGTTTCTCTTCCTGTTGAGATGGTTGAAAATTGACCATATTTGTAAGGTATTTTGAGACCAATGCCTTCTGTGGCTTTTCTACTGTCTGGTATTGTTAGACAATAAATTACATAAATGAATGAAGCATATGGTACTGGGTTTACATACAATATGTAGAAGTTTATTTTGGCTCTTTTTCCCACAACAAAAACTCTTAGTGGAAATTTACCTCAAAATTAATGTTTAAGCTAAATATGATTTGAAATTATGTGACATAAAAATTTTTGACTGACTACTTTATTATAAAAAGAGTTTTATATAAATGTTGTGTAATACGTAATACATACTTAAGCAACATTGTTGTATGTGCATCTTATAAAATGAATAAAGATAATGTTGGTGTCAAGTAATTGCTATTATTTAAAGAAAACGTTTTTCAATAGTTTACAGTAGTGTTGTAAAATGTGGTGGCAGTTATGTAAAAATAGTTTTCAGTTCTAGGCAAATGTCATTCAGACACACCCTCTCTGTTTCTCCAAACTTTAACACTAGAAATGTTTCTGTGAGGAGTACATTATTTAAATTATATTATTTCACTGTTAGCTGTTGAGTTGCAGTCTATTCAGGCCACACATAAAACAAGATTTAATCTGACTTTAATTCATGTGTTACTAGGTCACATACACCCCTGTTTCTCTTTCCCTATATGTTGTTAAACAGTATTTTAATGTAAACAGACTTTTGTTTTTGAATAACTTATCACTGGTATAGGTCTTTTGATATAATGACTAGCCATAAACGTGAATGTTCAGTCCTGTTTGCTTGTTTTATTACACTTGCTTAATGCAATGTAGCAGTGACCCAAATTTTAAAATATGTTTTGAAAATGTCCTTGTGTCTGAGCCTTCTCATGCTGAACAGAGTGGCCAGTACCGTCCAGTTAGGGTGAAGGTCACTGGTCACCCCTGTCTGGGCAGCCATTAGAAAAAAAGGTTACTGTGGCAATTAAGGGTTTGCACTGGTCTGCTAGCTGGTCTGAGGACACAGATTCCATGAATATTATAGGACACGCAAACTTGCTCTATAAAGACAGCAGCGTGTAGCGCACGTGCCCGTGTTGAAGTGAGCAACTTGTTTTCATTGTTTACTAGGTGAAAAGTCTTCCTACCAAAAGCAAAGCTGTTCTCTCCAGGGAATGAGAGAAATGTGAATCTAGGATGGAGTTCACAGAAAGGAACAATAGAAAGTGACAGAATGTCACATTGTGATCAGAGGAGATGAAGGGGGGGTGAGACTGGTAGAGAGAGTGTCCAATCAAAATACCCCATCTTACTGTCCTTCCTTTTGTTTACCTTCCCATGTTTCTACTGCACTAGCTCTGTGGCTGGTACTGTTCTGAGAGGACAGGACAAGCAGGAACCCCAGCATGAGTTCAGATGAGGGTAATGTTCAGGGCTCAGTCCCTGTGTGTGTGGTTTGTGTTTGTATGTTCTCTGTTATGCGTGGTGAGATGTTTGCAGGTTGTAGATTCTAACATTTCAATCTCTGTTTAACTTCCCTGTGTATGTGTAAGTGTGCGTTTGCCCATCTGCTGTGGGGCAATGTGGTGTTCATGTGTTTGTAATATGCATTAATGCAAATACAGGTGTTGCATGCAGTACTTGCTAGTTAAGCAGATTAAAACGAGATTCTAGCTTTAAAAGAATGTATTAGTTCATTGGGACACATACAATATATACAATGTTTAGAAGATAATATTTTTGTTTAAAGAGTGATTTAATAGCCTAATTCTAGCATTTAAGCCTGAAACCTAATATTTATAGCTGTTTTTTCAATGTAACTACAATGCAGTTGTAAACTGCAAATACAATGTAATCTGAATTCTTACTGCGTAAACCTCAGATGGAATTTTGAGACTTTTTATTGAATTAAAGGATTAGATGATACGTTCTCCTGTAGTATGTGACAGTGTTTCCCTAATTAAATATTTAGATGATTAGCAAGACTGTAGTTCAATGAGTCAACAGTCTGACCTGTATCTGAACTGTAGCCAGTGCAGCACTGGAAATCATTTCTCAAACTGATCTCAAAACAGTATTTAAAGCTAGTTTTCATAAACAGATTTTGACTAGCTTTAGCCTCAGTGCTAAGGACAGAGTAAAAAAAACCTRGARAAATAAGACAAGAGTGAATAGTTCTTCCCGAGAAAGGAAGGTAGCGTGATTGTTATTGCCTTTGGAGATGATGGATCACTGACAGGCATGGGGCAACACGGCATACTTTGGCAGAGGGAAATAAGAGAGTTTGGAAAGTCTGAGAAGCAGCAAATGAGAGTGGCTGGGTGATAGGAGGGGTTATTTAGGGTAAAGTGCATAAAGACAGGACTGTTTTAAACCCATATGTGTAGCAGATGGGAGAGTGTCTGAATTTAGCTTGAAATAACAGGAAATGTAATGCAAAGCATATTTTGTAAGGGTTTTGATATTTAAAGAAAAGCCAGACTTTAAAATTGGCCAACTTGTACACTTAGAATTTAACCCTGTTTACACTGAAGTAATTCATTTTAACTGAGTTAGACAAAAGCAATGTAGACACAACAAAGTTATGAAATGTTTTGTCTTATGCAAATAAATAGCCGCTGTGTGCTGCTGTGTGGTTTGTCCTGTGATCTTGTCTGCTGCTTCTGTCTGCTACTGGCATTTACTGCGGCTCACTGCACTTCCTGTTTCCTTTCCTGCACATAAAGGAAGGAATTGCAATTTTCCCAGCAGTCAGCTTCTTGAGGACAAGAATGTGCTGTAACTGTGTCCTAGTAGAGTTACTGAGCTGTGAATGTGCAATAGTGATACTGTAGGGCCTGTTAGCTGTGTGTGATGTCATAGAGTGTTTTGGCAGAGGCTTTGTTAATGTATTAATTAATGTCTTAAATTGTGCAAGTATATCGTGTTTGTCTTTTGTTTAGAGAAGCTTTTTTTGTTAAGCTTTAACATTTTATACAAATAATTCATTTAGGACATTTGTTCTAGTTGTAAAACTGCAATCTGAAACATATGCCTCTCTATTGCCCTCTCTGTTTAAACCATGAAATTGCAGGTTAGTTGATGTACTTTTTGTAACACATGTTAAAATCAAAATTACATTCCCAAGAAATTGGACCTGACAGCTAAAATTATAAATCATTATATAGCCCTATTGTTGCGAATCAGGGTAAGATAAGATATTTGAGATTATTTTGTTAAGCAACAAAAGTTACAGATTACAGCTTTAATCATTGAATTGAATCATTGAGTGAATATGAGGAAAATGAAAATTGTCTTCCTTTACTCACCCTCATGGCATGCCAATCATATGGCTTTTTTCACAGAACACAAAATGTGAATTAGTAAGAAAATCTTGTTCACTCTTGTCTGAATAGGAAAAGTAAATGAGGGCTGCTGCTGTCAAGCTCCAAAATGACAAAAATGCATGCCAGTTTTCTTGGGTCTCAAGGTTTTTTTTTCCCAAGTCTTTTAAAGTCATATGACGATCACAAGTACAGACTTCACTGACGTTTATAGTCTTTGTGTAACATTTTAAAGCTTGACTGCCCCCAGTCTAATTTACTTTTATTATAAGGAAGAAAGTGGCAAGGATTTTTACTCTTTGTGAAGTAAAAGAAAGGAAGAAAACACAAAAATGGAACTATATAAGCGTGAGAATAAGACTTTATATTTTTGTTGTCAGTGTGTGTGCCAATCTGAAGTATTTTGTCTCTCTTTAACTTATCTGATCCCCTTAGTAATGGACACCAAGGCAGTATTCACTGCCCTGTATGATGTGTGTGAAGAAAATGCCGCCTTTTTCTCCGGAGCCGCAGCCGGAGATGCAACGCAGCGCCTGGTGGATGCCATGAACACCATCCGGGAACACGCTCGCTGCCTGGAACCCGTCATCACCGGATTTGCTTCCATCTACCACCATTTTGATTTTGACCCTCATATTCCTGCCAATGGGTATCGCTCCCTTGTTAAGGTAAATGTCTGACTGTGGGTTAAATGTTTTAATGAGTTCAGTCAAGGGCAAGAGAAGCTGCTTGCATGTTAATAATCCATGATTTCCTTTTCTGCTGAAAATAGCTGTTCCCAATGCATTATTTTTAGCAGTCTGTCATCATGATTAACTGGTTTATGTAGTCAGCAGTTGTTAAGCTCATGTCTGACTATTGCTACAGTAATTAACTGCCAAGAGCATGTGTCCTTATCCTTCAGTTCAGTTGGCTCCTTATTTCTTATTACTTCAGTTCCTTATTAACCTCTAAGCCTTTTTGTAAAGTGACAGCCCATATAGTACATGTGTATGTGTGTGTTATTTAACCATATATTGGGGACATATTTGTACCCAAAAGTTTGCAAAAAGTCAGCAAAACCTGCCAAAACAATATAAGTCTAGAAATCATCAATTTAGATATTAGCGTCAGAGTGCGTGTGAGTGTGTGTGTGTGTGTGTGTGTGTGAGAGAGTGTGTTATTTTTGAAAATCTGAAATAGCAGAAAGTTTTCTGTGATAATAAAACATGAAAACCAAACTGCTGTTATGTCCTCATCCATTCTTCCTCCTCCTCTTCCTCAGGTGGTGCGCTGTTGCCTCCTGCACATCATACACAAAGGGCGCTATATCACGTCCAATAGACGGAGTATCTTTTTCCGCGCGAGCCACAATGCGGCGGAGATGGAGGCGTACTGCAGCGCTCTGTGTCAGCTCAGGGCACTGCTCTATCTAGCTCAGAGACTGCTCCATGACAACAGCCATGGCAACCTCTTTTTCCAGGAGGAGAGCGGTCTCAGTCAGAGCTTCCTTAGAGAATACGCCTCTATGCACAAGGGCTGTTTCTACGGCCGCTGTGTTGGATTTCAGGTGTGTGGTTGAGGGAACTGTGATCAGAATGAATGGCTCTCATGTTACACATGTATAAAGTTAGAAGTTAGAATCTCAAATTGACAGCATTATGACATGGTGTAGTTGTCATGGTAATGTGGACCTTTTTAACTACATGTATTCTTTCCTCCATATTTTCTCCTGTTGATCCTTGTGTTATATTTTTCTCTTTCATTGAAAACTTTCTTTTCTCTTGTTCCTGTTAGTTTTCTCCAGCCATCCGTCCGTACCTGCAGTCGATTGCTATAGGCCTGGTTGCCTTTGGAGAAAACTACAGGAAGCATCAGTCTGGCATAGGTCAGCTGGAACTGTCAGTTTTTAATACTGTCTGATAAAACTTTGTGTGCCTTATGTGTATTGGGAAGGCAAAACTTTTTAATGATCGTTTCATTCTGTTTCATTTCATTGACCCTCTCAGTCACATATGCACTAGAGATTTCAAACACATTGCAAAGACTAAACCAAAGACCAAGCATATATTTACACCACCAGGCCTCAGGAAAGTGTTCATTTAAAAAGTAGTCAAATACATTGACCCTCGGAGGTGTTCTAATATTGTCTGTTGTGCTCAATGCTGCACCCTAGAGGAAGCGGGAGATATCGCACCATACGGTGAGTCGCAGGATTTTAGTGTGAAAGAGAGAAAACCCACAAACCTGTCCTGAATTCTGTTAGTGTATTTCCATTAGAACCATAGGAATTAAATCCGTTTTCTGATTTTAAATCAGTTTTCCTTTCAGTATTTACATCAACAGAAACTAAACAGAACTGAACTGAACAACTAAAAAGCTGCAATTGTATTTTCTGTTGATTGGTCATCCAAGTTTGCGTCTTTTCCTTCTGTATTACTGTCCCAGCATAACGTATTTATAATGTATTGTTGTAATAAATGTTCATGTATGTTAGATGACGTTCTATCTGTTTGTCTCTCAGGTGTTGCAGCCAGTTCGTTCTTCACCTCTGGTAAATATGCGATTGACCCTGAACTCAGAGGTCAGGAGTACGAACGCATCACTCAGAACCTGGACGTTCATTTTTGGAAGGCATTCTGGAACATCACAGAGACTGAAGTTCTGTCGGTCAGTATTAAGCATCTGTCCTCTGAACACTAATAGATAAACAGCTAAAATATGTCACACAATCCCCCTGAGTGACTGTATTTACATGTACTTACCCTAGTGTCTTTTGGTATGGGAAGTAAATTCAGACAAAAAAACATCAAGCACTAGCTGAAATATTCTTTCAGCAACAGATTATGTTTTAGTGAATATCATTTTAGCATTATTGCAGTTACTTACTCTACATTATAAACAATCAATAATGTGTCTGAGGATTAAAAGACTTGCCGGCTTCTTTGCCAAACAGAAATATGGATTATAGATTTACTGACTGATTATTTACTTATTTGACAGCTGTTATAGTTGTATCACAACATCTGGTAAGAATCACTGATGTAATGTACTTCACAAATCTCACTGCTACATCTCGCCAGATCGTACCCGAACCATTTGACTCAATAACTTGCCAGCTCTCATATGGACCTCTGCAGTCATCTTCTGATACAGTTCAATTTGCATAGTAATGAAAGCTGAAATTCATCTCTTTCCTCTTCTTCTTTCAAGAGTCTGGTGAATATGACAGCCACACCAGTTAAGGTGAATCGAGCTCTCTCGGTGCCGCCCGCCCCCTTCGACCTGCCATTGGCGTCGGATCCTTCCCGTACGGTGACCGTGTCTCCTCCCGCGGCTCACATCGGCCTGGCGCCAGTGCAGATGAGGCTGATTTCTCATGAGCTTAGAGAAGGACAGGTAACATTGATGTCTCAATTAGCCTTAAATCATAACAGTCTGCGTATCTTCCTGGCAAAGACAAGTGTTGCTGCTGTTGTGAATTGTAATTGGGCTTTTCTTTTATTGACACTCAATTTTCTTCCCGGCTCGCTCTTATCTTGACAGTAAATAAATAAATAAGTGTAGATGGAGAGGAACGCATAACTGCGCCGCAGGTCGTAATAAAAGTGTACTTAACTAAATAATGCGGTTGAGCTTGTGATGAGTGTAAGTCTTGCGGCATGTCTCTTTTTATCCTTTATCCAAAGCTCTCTAATTCCTTACATACCTCTCAGGAGAGGACTTGAATTAGATGCGACGTAGATAACTTAGATGTGATAGTGTTGTAGAGAGCTTACATCAGTTCACATACTTTGAACTCCTATTGATCAAACCCCGGTGCAAACATGTTTTATTTACGAGCTGCACGGGCTGTGAAGTTAATGACTTGACTCTTTGTCTAAATAAGTTTTTGTCATCGTGTGGGGCGTGAGAGAGTAATTTGCTTTGCGCTGAGAAGTTAACAAAGAGCTTGAAATGAGCCATTGTTTAGGATGTTGTGTTAGAGTGAAATAATTTGCACAGTTCTGTTGGTGTGTGTCTGTATCTGTCAGTTGTTCTTTGTTTTCATTGTTTGGCTGCTTATAATCCATTTCGTTTCATAATTGTGTTTCTCTCTTTAGGACAGTGAGAAATTAATTGCGATGTGCCGCTCGGAGGGGGGCCCGGTCTCTCTTTCCTTGGGCTTGAAGGCTAAGCGCAGCCCCCCTTCTCCTTGGTTGTTGGTGCACTTCCACGGAGGAGGATTTGTGGCACAAACTTCCAAATCACATGAGGTATCTGCCCCTCCTGGCTCCAACAGTTTCAATTTCTTTGTCCTTTGTTTTACACACTACTCGGCTCTCCTGGGTCTGCTGTATCTGACAAGATTTTTATTGGCTTATCCAGACAATGACCCGGTGCATTTTAGAAGCTGCATAGTAACACCGAACCAACTGCTCATAACACCTTAGAAGTCGCATAGTAACAACCTGGCAACGGGCCTGAACACCCTAGTGTTATGGTAGTGACCTCTGCATTGACAAGCACCACTTATTTCAGAATATGTGAAAATCAACGTACAATTGTTAATAAGGCCACAAAGAAAAAAATCAATTTACAACCTTTAATTACCAAACCAATGTAAATCTGACAGTTTAAATACTTTAGTTCACATACTCAAATCGCTTTTAATGGTTTGAATACTTCATTAGGAAGCATTACACAGCAGTCACCCAGAATTCTCCCTCAATGTCCGATTGGTTCATTAAAATTTAAAATAACTCCTGTTGTATTATGTATTAGAGTTGACTCCTTATAAGCAGAATAAGATATTGGTCATTGGTGTTTAAATGTGTCTTGTGTCTTGAAGTGTCAGTTAACATGGCACTCATGCAAAATTCACCTCCCGTGACACAAACGCACCAACAGGAGCCGACAGACTTGACACAATGCATTAGATGCTTGAGCACGGTGCACTCAAAAATGGCACAGATGATTAAAGGTGTAACTGACAGTCCGAGGAACATGTTGTGATGCATGCCAGCACACATCGCACTTTTAAACTACAAAACAAAACTGAGAGAAAGTGGTAGAGGCTGTTTTTCCTCAGAATAAATTGTTCTTTTCTTAAGTGTTTTTTAACCGGTGTCTAAGCACAGTTAGTCAGCCATTTAAGGTGACAGAGTCCACTTTAATTCAGTATTTAGTGGCTCTAATGTGACACTGTTATTTAGCACTTAAAGGAGTGGTTTACCCAAAACCTAAATTCTGTCATTATTTTTGTGCAATAAAAAAAAAACATTTCAGTGAAAAACACAAAATCAGTGTAACACAAAATAAGATTTAAAAAAGGAGTGAATTATGAAAGTGTTTTATGTGACTTTAAAATTAGGTGACGGGAGGATTAAGAAAAGATTTTTCAGTTCAGAAAATGTAATTTTTGCATTTTTGTTAAAGGAATAGTTCACCCCAAAAATATTTTTTACATCATTTCCATCACTTTGTTTTATCAGGTGGGACACAGCAGAAGATATTTTGAAACATGTCTGAGTGGTTTTGTGTACAATGAAAGTCAACGGGTGTTGTGTGGTTACCAGCATACTAGTTTTCCAAGGGCATTTCTAGTTACCTGCCTGGCAGCTGTCATCATGCATGACCTGTTATCACATCATGAGTGTCTGTTTCTTTTTCTCCCCGCTTCTTTCTTCAGCCCTATCTGAGAAGCTGGTCTCAAGACCTGAACGCTCCCATACTCTCAGTGGATTATTCTCTAGCCCCTGAGGCCCCTTTTCCCCGGGCTTTGGAGGAATGCTTCTATGCTTACTGCTGGGCTATCAAAAACCACAACCTGCTAGGTAAGAGCAACTGTATATTCCTAATATACTTTTCCTAATAACATTCCTAATAACATTCCTAATATACTTTTATGAAAAATAGTCTGTATTATTGTAGGCCTGTTGCCATAAATGCCATTTTATCCATCTTCCAGACTGCTTTTAATTAAAGCTGTCAATCGATTAAAAGCTTTTATAGCGTTAACTGCATTATATGCCTATAAATTAATTAAATAAATCACAATTAATTGCTCATGTCAGTATTTAAAAAAGAGCCTTTAGAATGAAGGAAAAACATTATATTGTTATGGGAAGATAAAACACTGACTAGTCAAAAAGTGGCTTCAGAAATTAATATAGTGTTAAATTATGTATCATTGAACAAAAGCCTGTCACAGGAAAGCAATTAGCAATCCAGTTTTTGTATCCGATACTGAGACTTGAGGCCCTTTATACAGAATAGGATTTTCTGCAGCTCTTCTATTCCAGAAGGCAAATCACTTTCTTTGTGAACAGCTTCTTACTAATTCAGATTGGTCTGTTCTGCATTGAGGTCCTATTTCAAACCTGAATTGCTTATTATGGAGTTAATGTACGGGTCATATAAATCGTTATAAATGTTATTGTTCATAAACATACTAAATGAATGTGTTAAATTGACAGCGACACTTCTAATATTGTTCATGTATTTGTTTTTGTATTCAGTTCCCTAATTAATTAATAAAAAAACTGATTAAGGTGCAAGACAAAGAGAAAGTGACTTCACGATCAGTCAAACTGCTGTGCTGCTTTGAGATCCCACAGGGAACAGAGCCGTCGCAAGGCTTATTGAA
This sequence comes from Yasuhikotakia modesta, assembly GCA_036877545.1. Lineage (NCBI taxonomy): Eukaryota > Metazoa > Chordata > Actinopteri > Cypriniformes > Botiidae > Yasuhikotakia > Yasuhikotakia modesta. The sequence goes on from JBAJNP010002280.1 coordinate 39,167, forward strand.
ACTCCGATCACACTCAGTCTGACTACAGCTGCGTAAACATATTCATCATTCAATGTTCTGTCACCTCTGCTATCTATCTCAACATCTCACCACAGATCACACACGGCTAATAACTCGCCTCGGGTGTCAGTGGTGTGAAAACTAAGGCAGAGTGTTTAAGATTGGTGATAAAATTGTGACCTAATTCTCCATAAAGAATTATGGGGTGTATTTATCTTCCTAGTTCTCTTGTGTGGCTAAATTAAATTGATTTGATCTATTGTTCATTCAACTCCTACTGTTTTTGCTCCCTGTCCTCAGGTTGGACTGGAGAGTGTGTGTGCCTGGCCGGTGACAGTGCCGGTGGGAACCTTTGTGTTACCGTGTCAATGAGGGCTGCGTCTCACGGCGTGCGCATGCCGGATGGTATTGTGGCCGCGTACCCCGCCATCCTGCTCACCGCGTATGCCTCGCCCTCCCGCCTCCTCACCCTCATGGACCCTCTGCTGCCCCTCAGTGTGCTCTCACGCTGCCTCAGCGCTTACGCAGGTCAGTCTGGACAAAGTCGTAGTGGGACTTTAATACGAACTCTGTTGTGATTGAGCCGGAAAGTTCCGGACTGATGCGTAGTTTATTGCTGGGGAGAGTTTAGTATATTCAGTTTAGCGAGGGTAGCCACTTTAATGAAGATGAATGTCTTCAACACGTTAAGTTAAGCGAAGCCACACATGTCAGAAATAGATTAATAGGTTTGTATTTTATTATAAATGATTTGACTAGTGCTGTTTTTGTATTTGGGACAAAGTCAAATCAGTGACCCATGGCTCATGTTTTTTCTTTCCCAGTGAACTATAACGATGTTCATCAAAATCAGTTTTCTGGTCAAAGTCAAAGTCTCCTTTTCTGTTCAGCTTTCCCGACTTTCTCAGAGAACAAAACAGCAATATTTACATCTGGCAGATTATTTTATCCAAAGCGCTTTTCCTGTGCCTTGGGTATCGAACCCACAACCATTGTGCTGCTCTACCAAATGCAGTCCTCTAGCTAATGAGCTATTTGATGCTGTAAATTGGTTACAGATTTGAATTAAATGATAACTTGATACTACAATTAGTTTCCATATGAACTTCAGATATGGTTGGAATGATTGCATTGCTGTTTTTGTGCTTTGGTGTCTGCTGTGTTCAGGCACAGAGCCGCAGGTGGAGAAGCAGGTGGAGAAGGTGAGCGCTTTGAGTATGGTGAGAAGAGACACCGCCCTGCTGCTTAGAGACTTTAAACAGGGAGCCTCCAACTGGATCCGTTTCCTACTGGACAGAGGAAGCGCAGGTACCGTCCCAGGAGTGAAATCAAGCGTATCGTGTTTTCAAAATTGTTGTGCTAAATGTGCCTAAAACGGCATTTATCAAATGTCTTTTTTATGATCTCCAGTCACTGATGATGTCTTTGTAACAGTGCAGCTGGCTAATTATTTGATCTGTTTTAATTAAGTTTAAATGAACGTGCACAAATGCCTTGTAGCGCTCTGCTTTGCGTGATATAATTGGCTTCGTGATGATAATTGCCATTTGTTCAGAGCTATACGTGGTACTTTCCGAACTGGTTCTTTAGCTTGTGGCGCGTGACCCCCAGATGGTGCTGAGGAAAGTGTCTGAGTATGTGCAGAATGAATGTGTCTGATTGTCACTGGAAAAAAGCTGTTTCTTAGTCTATCTCTGTTGTGTGCGCTGTCGAATCACTGCTTGAGGGCTAAACAAGCACACTTGAAAATTACGTATGGTGCCTGCTATCCCATGATCCTTTGCTCCTCTCTTTACAGCAGTCAGTGTTTCTTTTTCGGCCACGTTTTTACCTCAGTGGTCTTTTGTACAGTATTTCATCAGTATTTTAGCCCCGCCTCAATGCTTTGATTGGCTCCTGCTGCCCTATACCTCCATTGCTGCAAGGGATGGTCATCATTGATCGTGTAATAAAGAATTTTCCGAAAGAACAATTGTATTGGAGAGATGGGATTAATAAATATTTTGCCCTCCAACTTTCTCAGCAGTTTTATTTACACAGCAGTACAGGCTGATAATAGCCGTCTCAATCAAAGCCCTTAATAATAGCTTTACAACATGCTGTGTTGTGCCAAATGGCTGTTGTTGTTTTTTTAAGTCAGTGGTTTAAATGAGCTACTTTCCACCCGGGATCATTTGAGTTCATTAGCTCACAGAGAGAGAGAGGTTGTGCAGTATGTCAATGCAGTGTTGCTGAAAGGCATCATTAGTGTAGTGTGACACAACAGAAAGTATTTTAATTGCCTTATGATATCATTGAATTTATTATACACTAAACTAACACAATTTATGTAGTTTTGAATAGCATTTCACAAAATTATGGCTGTGGGCAATGGGCAGTACAGCTGTGGTGTTCCTGTTTTTGTTGTATTGGTTTGGGTGTTTATGTGTGGCTGTATGAGGGGCCCTTATATTTTCTTGAGTGTTCTTAGTTTTTCAATGCCACACACACACACTCCACATCAGTCACATGTCTTGCCTCTCCATGGCAACTGTTACATCGCCAACAGCTTCCACCAATGTCTGTGTGAGGGTTTGTGAACTCCCACCTCTTTGCTTTAAATTTCCACCCACTGCCTGTTTGTAATCTTTTTACCTCTTTTTTTAATATCCTGCTTGGTCTTTTTGCATATTTGTTTTAGGAATTGTGTCTTGAAGCATAAGGATTTTTTCAGATGTTCTTTGCCTGTAACTTGCTTTGGGAATTGGAGATTACTTCAGTTTCTTTGTGGTTCTTGTTTTGCCTCTGTCACTTTTGATTGAGCTACTGATATCTGATGGAGGCATTTTTAACAAAATATTAAAAGTAAAAAAACTTCTACCTCAGGTTTTAGGTTGGTCTGCCAGGTCTCCCATTTTGGAGATGTAAGATGACCTACCCTCAGAAACCTTGCTAAAACCACCAGATTAATCCTATTGGTCAGGCTAAAAGACCAACTAACCACATTAAGCCACTTTAATTAGTGGAGACATCAATCAATACCTGTCAATAAGGCACTAAGGCAAAATGACTTGCCTTTAAGACACTGAAATCACCAGTTGAATGCTGTAGTATTGCTATCATTAACTTTATCATCTCCTCTATTCTCTTCTAGAGTCCATCAGACAGAGTGTCTCAGAAGCTTCTCTTACCTCTCCACACGCAGACCCTCCAGGGCCCAAAGAGCCATCTAAGTACTCCTTGGAGAAAGGGTCTCTGAAAAGCCAAACATGGCAAGACTTGGGCACCCACACGAACAACGGCACAGGCGACGCACAGAAAACCGCTAACCACCTCAGCACTGCCACAGCCAATCACAACTCCATCCTCGACATCACCCTGACACCCGAGAGCAAGGTACAACTCATCGCCTTCTCAGGAGCAGTTTAATCAAATCCCTGTTTTCATTGTGTTTTAAAGCTCCTGCGGTCTTGAAGGTCTCTCGTTTACAGGCAGTAACAGTGAGTCATACTAATCATCAGTCTGATTTGCATTCTGAAAGGACGCCAATCTCTGCTACACAGCATCCTTCAGGCTGTTTTTTTTGTCGTGCTAACAGCGACGTGAATGTGTGAAACATACGCTAATATTTGTGCTGATTAATTTGTTATCCCTGGCAAGAATGACCCAGCCTTTAACAACTGAACGGTGTTTATGCATAGTAGTCAGGCGTAATCTTTAAATAACAGACAGCTCCATTGTTGGTAAGGATCCTGCACAGGTGTTTTAAAGAGCATAAAATTGCCATTCAGTAGAGTTTGAAATGTTATAATTAGAAACGTAGAGTCTGAGCTGTGAACTCAAGCATCTGCCCAATGCACAGAAAGGAACTCAACCTGATTTTAATAGCTTAAAGTAAATTGTTCTGGATATTTCAGTCAGGCACACTGTGTACTGATATATCACACTGCATTTTTGATTACACATCATTGTTTTTCTATATTTCGCTCTCTCTCTTAAGCTTAGTAAAGAAATGTTAGACTTAGGTCTGGTTTTGCAAACAGTGATGTCACCGTGCAGATGGGATTTTGCATGCCATTGTTTATCAATCCGCCAGAGGACCCTGTGACGTGATGTCATACGTGTGAATAATCGCATAATTCCAAGCGTTAATTTGTACTGCCTGGCTCAAATGAGTCATTCTGATTACTCTGCATCCCATTCAAATGGGAATTAAAGATGTGGCCAGGGTGTCGTAATGCTCATTAAGGGAGCATTATTGTGGAGAGAGGAAAAAGTGGAAATAGAACTGCTAGGATATTGGAGCCTCAATGTGTTTATCTGTTCATCTGTATTGGTGAATTTGGTGAAGCACCACATTAGCAGCAGTTGTGGGTTTGATTCCCAAGAGAAAGGAAACCTGTTCATCTGTATCCATCCTCACCTCCTCATTTAAATATTATTCACCTTTATTTACCTTTTCTTCTTCACCACTTTACCAGCCAGAGGACGTGAGTTTTTTCCTCTGTAAAGAAGTGGATCCATCAATCTCAGAATCCTTTTCCTCTGTGGCAATTCCGCCCCCAGAAGGCGAGGAGGACTGTGAGAACCCCCGTGAGTTTCCTGAGGGCTTTGAGCCACTGCGCTCCGAGCAGTTAGCAGAGATGATAGTTCAGAGTTCACCCATCGTCAGGAACCCCTACATGTCGCCCCTGCTGGCTCCAGACAGCATGCTGAAGGGACTTCCTCCTGTACACATAGTGGTAAGAGTGAGCAAAGGCGCTTTGTCAACTTCTTGATGTTTTTATTTTCATCATGAGCTTGTTTCAGGGTTAGGTCATTTGCTTTATTACAGCTGATGCAGCTAGTATGTATAATTTATATCACATTAATATCACATAACGTATGCGTTCGTTTTATGCATGAGAGGTAATGCAATTTCAGTCTTCAGATTTTACAAAGGTTGACGTACAGTATGTTTTGTTTGGTTAGACACAAATATGCACTGAAAATGAAATCTAGAGGGCAAATATTGTTTTTAATGGAAACAATTATTTCTGACTCTGTCTTGATTTAATTTAATCTCATTCTTTATTGTCCCTATAGAGAAGTTTGCCTTGGGCAAAAACATTACATTTACATCCACATACACCCACAATTCCTCAATCACTGTAATAGTTACTCCTGCACTCATTTGTTCTTTTGTTTGTGTTTTTTAAAGTTGGCTGTAATCATCATTTTTTCCTCCGTTTTTTTTAGGCCTGTCATCTGGATCCCATGCTGGATGACTCTGTGATGTTTGCCAAAAGACTGCAAAATGTCGGTCAACCGGTGACCCTGTGTGTCATGGATGACCTTCCTCACGGCTTCCTTAGCCTGTCCCAGCTCTCAAGGGAGACTCGGGAGGCTGCTAACGTATGCATGGAGCGAATCAAAGAGGTCTTCACCAAAAGGGACCCACCCCCAGAGATGCGTAAGCATCGCAAATTGGAACGGACCAATCAGAAAGCTTCTTTTATCAAAAAAGACCACGCTCTGCTTTCAGAAGCGACCGAGGTAAAGGGTGAGGAGGAGGGGTTAGTTGTTGGGGGAGGAGTTTCTGTTGTAAGTAGGGAGGGGTTTGCTGGGTTTCCCCCTCCCACCACAACTGAAGCTGAAAAGATTCCAGTGTATATTTTTGGAGAGTAAGGTCACATTATTTAATAATGGCTGATTCAGGGCTGAATAAAGCAGTGATTAAAGTGGATAAGAGTATAAAGAGAAAAATGAAAGAATGGCACCAATTATTAAATTCCTATTTATATAAGACATCAGTAAGTATTTAGTTAGATGAAAATTAGAACACTTTATTATACGATTGTGGTTACACCCACACACACTCCTTTGTTCATCCATCTCTACCACTTTGCCTTTCGTGTTATGAAGTCCCAGCACAAAACCAAACAAACCTGCCTTCTTGTACAAAAACATCCCAGAACATGGATGTTGTTGAAGGATGTTGCATACAGACAATCCCAAACCTTACTCACTATAGCACAGACTCTCATTGCACAATTATTAAATCTACAAACTGTGATTCAATATTTGAGCTGTTTAATTATACCTGTCTACTAATATGTATTCTCAGAATGTGTTGCTCTTTGGCATCCTGAGGCTAACTGACAGAAGCATTTATTAATGTTTGAATTTTGCTTTATTTCATATAGTAGCTTTTGAATTATTTATGGTGCAGACTTTTATTATGGTGTTTGTTAATCACCTTTTATTAATCTACCTGCCTGTTGGCTGTTAGAGGACATTGGGGGAGTGGGGTGTTTGTTTGAGTGTTCGATCTATTGAGTAATCAATATATTTAGAATGATCAAATAACCTCATTCAAGTTGGGATACAGTGTTGCTTGTAATCTTTGGTGTTAATTTTTGTATGTGTTAATCAGTGTATCAGTCAGGCTTTTTCTTTGCTGTTTTCACAAGCAAAGGCAAAACATGATCGTTTTGTTGGTCTGCAACTGTTTACTTAAGTGACGAATGGTGTCAATATGGCGTAAACTGCCTCTAAACCTGCTTAACTCTATAACGGTTCTAAGGATGAAAGATTTGTTTGTTTATTGTCATCCAAAACGTTACGACAGTAGCCTGTTATATAAATGTTTGCTTGTCAAAACAATAAGAATAGATGCTGGTTTAAAAACTGGAAAATAACTTGTACTCCATAAGTGTAGCTTGGCGGGACAAATACAGACTATATTTGTCTCTCGCTTGCTTCCTTTCTTTTATTTCTCCATCTCCCTTGTTTCCTCCCTCAGTTTGTTTCTCGGTTCACATTTATGTCATTCGTTCCCGTGCATGTTGACCCATTTTGAACGCGCTCCTCAATTCTCACCCAACCCATCCTTGAGGTATTTTAAGCCGACTCCCTCAACACCAAGCAACCTTGAGCCAATGAAATCTTTCAGCCCGCTCATGTGTGATACATACCGCTGACATGCTGGCACCGATAACGTGCCTTCATTCGAATCAGGTCGGCCCTTTCTCTTTTTGGCACTAATTGACTGTAGTGATTTTCCGGTGGGGCCCAAAAGCTATTACACCTCCCAAATTATGACACTTTATTTATGTTGCATGGGATAATTGGCGCTTTGTGGGCACAGATATGCTTAGAACTGTTGCATGGGAGAACCGCTGGAAATTGGCCTGACCCAGAGTGGTGTGTTTTTACAGCACAGGTTCTATTGAAAGTAATGTCATGTTATTAAAGCAAGAATTGGTCTGTGATTGTAAGATAGATCTTCATTTCAGTGGCAGTAGCTGATATGTGAATTTCTCTCCAAGAAACTGGATTGGTCTTTATCTGTGTGCCTGTGATTGGATTAAGCCTCCGCTGAAGATGAGCTTTAAATGCAGTGAGAAACAATATCCTTCTAGTGCTGATTGCAGTTTTTGGGGCAAGTTTACAGGAGTGTAAAAAGGAAAACAGATTTGCTTGCTTGCTCTGTTCAGCGTGTCAAGGCTGTTCCTTTCTGCGTTTGCTGGTGACAGCTTTGAAATGCTAGTCTTGGTTACTCTGCAGTTTTGCTAATGCGTGGGGTTATGTGTCTTGTGAAATGTGCTTCTGTTACAGTTTTATTATTGGATTCTGTCTGTTTGTGTCCAAGTTGTTCTGTATGTTCATGTGTGTGCTGTTTTAGTGTTTGTTGTTGTCATGTAAACCAGTTTGTGTCTCTGTGCCATCGTGCCTGTAGTAACATCCACTGTGTCTGTCCATTTGACTAAAACAACCAAAACTGGGAGAGGAGTGATAAGACACAGAGTCCTTCTGTCGTCTGGTCATCCTTTTCACAGGGAAAAAAAAAAAGGTTGTGATTGGTTGGAGGTCATGACCTTGAATGCGCTATTGAGTATTTACATCCTGCTGAAACCAATGTACACTGTGTTAGATGGAACAAATATTGTAAGTCTCTCATTGAACACTGTGGGGTCACCTTTCTTCTCCATCTCTCTCTCTCTGTCTGTCTCTCTCTCTCTTTCTCTTTCTTTCTCTCTTACATTTGTGTTTTCATAGACTCTCAAGCAGCCTTCATAAAAGTTACTGTAGATTACTCATACATCTCAAGGGTGCTTTATAAAACAGCACCACTGTTCTTGTAGCTCAATTGGTAGAGCAATACCAACATTATGGGTTTGGTTCCTAGGGAACATGCATACTAAAAAATGTATACTTCACTGCACTGAGTTTATTTGAATGAAAGCATCTACAAAAACACTGTGTTCGTTTAAACAGCAAACCTGTTTGTATTACTGTGGCATAACAAAATCATACCCACTGAGTTGTCCTTTCTTTAAACTACTAGTTAATCACTCATTAACTTGGAGTTTTAATCGGTGTTATTGTACTTTCCCAAATGGATTTTCCGCAGCTTTTTAGTTGAAGTGGTTCTGAACTCTTCAGTCCTCTTAAAGTCCATGGATGATGATGTGGTCTGTTTTAAGTGCAGCCTATAATGACTGCAGTATCATTTGCGTGGGTTGCTGATGTCTGTTCTTCTGCCCTCATTTTCACTGCAACCATCACTGATCTGAGTGAGCCTTGACAGGTTCGGCACTGTTTGCTGTTAATCCTACGGTTGTACTGTATTTCGCATTTACCGCATCTACCTGATGTTTGCTCAGAGACTGCTTTTGCTGCAGGACTCTCTCAGAAGACATGCACTTTAAATTTTAGTGTATTCATCATGAAAGAATGAGATTTCCTTTGTTTGCTATGATTTTCTCCTTCCTCGTGTAAACATAACACTGAAAACCTGTTTTTGGAATATACTATATAAGTATAGAGGACATTTATTGTACAGGGAGCATAAATGTACTTTTGTCTTATAGTGTATTTTTGATTTGTAAGGTGTATATAGGACAATTACAAAAAATAAATGCAAGTATTTTTCTGCAGTATGTATCTTTGTGTTTATTTATATATAAATACATATTTTCTCTTTACTAAATATCATCTTTGTTAATGTAATGGGATGGAGCAAACGACAAACATGGCCAGTTAGACGTTTTTAATCTGTAAAACATGGGTTTAACGAGCAGGCGTAGACATACCATCAATAAAAATGTTGTGCTTGTAACTGATAGCTATTCGTGTAACGTGTCGCAATAAAATGTCGGTAGCGCGCATTTCACGGCGTCCTGTCACAGAGCGTGTGATACTAGGCGCGCGCCAGGCGAAAATACTGGGGATACATGCATTGAGAGAAGAATCGAGAGCGCGCATCCACACTAGGCAGTTCTCCCCATATAGTCCGCCAGCTTGCTGCTCACACAATATTGAAGAAAGAGTAAAAAGACTGAGAGACCCGGTTCGCAGGTAAAAATGGAAAAAGTATTAGGACTCGCGGTGATATCCAGTATTTTATGTGTCGGTTCGGTTTTGGGGAAATACGTCAGAGGGATCGTCAATACAAAAGAGGTGAGCATAGTGTTTACATTTAATTCTGTTGTTCTGGTGATGAGTTGTCCAGCTTGTTTCCAGGGTTTGCAGCGCATGCATTGCTGGCTGTTATTGGTGGGCTGTTGTGTGCAACTGTATTTTAACGCCTCTGCTTTCATCTGGAAGCGTGATGCTTTAATATCCTTTGCCAAGATCATTATCCCCGCAAATACTGAGCTAAAGAAAAAGCGCCATTCATCCTCAAAACGAACAACATCTTGCAGTATTTGTGCGCGTTAAACTACATTTTAAACAATGTTAACTTATACCATCGGATCACCCGTCCATCCTTTACGTCGTTACAGGTGCGCGTCGACCTATATGCTCTTCTTTTAAAATATTATAGTCATTACTGGTTCCTGCAACGTTCATTGTACAAGGTTTACATACAATACTGGTGTCAAAACAGATCAAAGGTTGCTTGTGTGTGTGTGTTTTTGTGTATAAGAGAGAGTGTGTGATGTGTATTAATGTGTGTGTTGGACATGAGTCAGGTTGAAATTCCCTGCGCTCCAAACTCAAATGAAATTATGCAACCGTGTAGTCGGCAATGTTAACTATTGTATTAAAGTGCGATTTTAATAGAAATGTACCGTGTTAAAAGAATTTTTATTGCGTTTTGTAACTTAAAATTCATGGGAGTCTTTATTCAAAACCCGAGGTTATTTGATAAAACACATTGTGCGAGGAGTAACTCCTGCCCTGAAGCAAAAAGCAAGATTTAGGTGCTGTTAAAAACTGACACTTATTTTATCACAGTGATCTGATAAACAAACTTGATGCAAAAACACGAAAACTTCGAGAAGAAATAATTGCGTTCAAAAACACAAGAGTTACAAACTGTTCCTTTAGATAATACCTGGTTTTCGTAATCCTGTGGGCAAAAGAGGTCAATGCAATGAAATTGATGTGGGCAATTTATTGATTGTTTATATGTGTTTGTATATATTGAGTCTTGTCCTCTGTTTGCCATGGGTAATGTAGTGAGAACCTGTTTCTACCTCACACCACAGTGCCCAAATGCTGATCCTGCTCTCCTCTGGGACTCTGTATGAGATGGTTAAACAGTCCATTAATCTCACTTCTGTTTGTTTCCTTACAAGGTCGTTTTGTCACTGCCATGCATACAGGCGCATATACACACTTTCTGTACAATACTGGGAAATTTTATTAAGGTGAATTTGCTTGTGCAACAGATAAAAATAACATGTACCGCATCAATCAAAACTGTTAGTAAGTGAGTGTTGGGGTTGCACACACATTTGTTGCATATGTAAC
>JBAJNP010002281.1:0-13881 GCA_036877545.1 Yasuhikotakia modesta
TTCACAGGATTCAAAACCACTTTATCACCAATAACAACCTGATGGAAAACAGATCAAATTAGCCACTTGAAACAGACGCACTGGGTTCAATTTTACAACCTACGCAAACTGGATTTGATCATTTTCTAAAGAAGTATTTGAGTGGCACTCGCTAGAGCAAAACTGGTTGCCAGAGTGGTGTAGCAAATTGCTATTACAGTTTATAGGGTGTTAGTGGTTGCTAGGGAGTTGCTAAGCGATCCCTTTCTGTTAAAGGGGCAAGCCCAGTTCCTAAATACTGCTTTACTGTTTTTCCTTCATTGTGTTATAAAACTTTTTCATGTTTAATCTTTTGCTAACAGGGTAAATTATTTCATTTTATAAAAGTTTAAGAAAATGAGCAAAGGTTTAAACAAACTCTCAACTGTAAGTGTGAGCAACAATAAAAAAATGATTATTACTTTGGCAAGCGGCGCTAATAAAATGGCGGTTCTGGCAGAAACCTGGTAACATTTTGCAGCAACATAAAAGATGATGTAAAACAATGATTGTTGGCATTAATCCATGTGTGACTAAGAAGAAATCTGAGCTGTGGGTTTGTCAGTATCAAGTATCTGTTGAGAGAAAAACGGCAACAAATTTATAGAAGATCGGTCCAAAAATTCAGCCCACAGCACCAGGGACCTGTTCTATAAGCAGAGAGGCTTTTGTTGTGAAACAATTGTATTAAAATAAATTACATTTGACAGCCTCAACTAAATTACAGTAAAATGAGGCCAGGACACAGGACACAATACTGCACCTATAAACAGATGTTTATATCCTACAGAACAAATCAACTGATGTATTTCCCAATATACATGCAGTCCGGTAAACATAATTTTTGCTTGCGAATTCTGACTGTATGGCTCAAGGAAATTGAAGTAGATCTTTTAAAGCGCCCCAGTTCTGCTGTTATTTATATCCCGCAAGGTCAGGTGGGATTTAAAACGTTGCCGTGGCCCTTTGTCTCAGAGAAGCTCTCAGGCTGGAGTCTTTGTGATGCTATCGTCTGGGGAATTTAGTGCTGAGAGACCGAACCTCATGTTTCAGTTAGTGACACCTCATGTCAAAAACACTCTTTAGCCCAGAGATGCACGGCGGACGACCCCACAGCAACCAAAAGCCTCTTCCAAAAACAGATACAGGAACGTATGAGCAGTCTCCTTTTTTCGCTCCTTTTATTCTTACTCTTCTCCTGTTTGTTCATGTCAGGATAACAGTCCATTCCTAAACTCTTGGTGTTTTCTCTTCTGAGAATTTGGTGCGTATACAAGTCTGCCTGACATCAGTGTTTGATTCGCTTGATTGGTTTAAAAGCTGTTTTGGGAACCCGGTTGTCGCAGCCTCTTAAAAGCACATGTGTTTTTAAGCGCTTCGGGTTCGAATCATGGGGGATCAAGTGTTGTTCTGATGTGGTATTGACCCCAAAATGAAAACACTGGAAAAACTACCAACTTTTTTCAGAAATTGGTACAAAACTACAGTGGTATACATGCATATACCAGGTTCCTGTATCCTTAAAAATACTCAAATGGCTGATGCAAACACAGGAACCAGGGCCAAAAAATGCTACGTAAAAAAAGGTAAATTTGTACTTCAGTTTTGACTGAATAAATAGACCAACTAATATTTAACATTATCTGTTTTTTGCATCTGTGCAGTAAACATTATATATGGGGATACTATGTTACACTATACGCTGTTTCACTTACACTGTCCCCTATAGAACGGAGCTTATAGAAGGGCTGTATGTAGAACCATGAGCCTTCATTTCCAGCTGAGTCCAGCGTCACACGCATGGCGTTTTTCTCCAGCAGGGCCGGCAGCCGTTTATTCACCGTGAGGTACTTATTGCTTTTTAAATGCAACAGCTGTGGAACAGAAAACATATGTACCAACAACCATCTATAAGTTTAAAAACACTTTTTTAAAAAATAAAACAGTCAATGTTAGACATAACATTGACATAGACATACAAATTACATCATTTTACGATTTTGATGTCACACAAGTCTATTGGCCAGCATAATCTAATTGGCTGTCCTACCTGAATAACGTTTCCATACTGGATCACCGTTCCCAACAGCTTCCGGTTTTCCGATTCATTCTGTTTCTTCTCCAGGTCGGCAGCGTGCTAAAAAAACATCCGTTTAAATATAATCAAACATGCAGATTCAGACTCTCAAACTTATTCCGTGGTTAAAGTTTTTGTAAATAAACAGAAGCCAGTTCATATCCCCTTATACGAGTGTTGAATATAATTTCACATTCTGTTGTTCAGTTGATGTATGAAAAAATAGTAGTTTGTGAAATGAGACACACTCCAAGATTTGTACATTTTCCTTCAGATGAAACATGATGCAAAACATTCAGATGAAAAAGAACGAACAAATGATGAGAACTTGAGAACACTTGATCACTGAGAAAGGATAACAATGTCTGTAAATGGATGTCAGTTTGTCTCACATGTAGTTTATTGAGCAGCACAGTGTCGGTTGTGCTGTTTCCTCCGGGTTTTGCCGCTTTCCAGAACTGTTTTTGGGCCGAGTATCTGTTCATTGGACACAGTTTGAACAGACAGTCTGGAAGAAAAACATTACTTGGTTAGGGTTAAGAAGACTTAGTTGTTTCAGCTTTCGTACAGTGTGTATCTACATATTGTAACACACACACACACAGATAGTATTGATTCACAGAGGTGTATTTAGACATTTTTGGAAAGGGTAAAAGCAGGATTTTCCCTGAGACACTGGCCCATTTCACTGACCTCATTATTTCAGCACAAAATAAAGATCAAATATACAGCACAAATCATTTCAGGCACAACTGGAAAGATGTTTTTTGGTCCTGCGCTGGCACTACAAAGGTCATCTGTGCGATTACCAGAGAGCCATTCTTGTCATATCTTGTCATTAAAAATAATAAATGAATAAAAACAAATAAAACAGCAGATGCCAAAGACTGCCAAACAATTTAAAATAACTTTAAGCTATGTGTGTAAAAAGTGTTTTGTAGATATTGTACCAACATTATGGCTTGCTTCTAACAATGTTATTCAAACATTTGCTCTGTAACGCTTTTAGAACATTTCAGTAACAACTACAAACATAGAATGAGAGAAAGAATGAATGAAAGAAAAGAATGAGAGAAAACTTTTACACAATTATACCCAGAACGTTCCCTGTTAGTTGGGTAGGAACCGTATTTTAAGAGATAGGCTACCTGTCAGCTGGTAAGAGGAACTTAAGAGTTACAGCGAGGGGGGGGGCTGATGGGGGGGCATGATTAAGTGTGAACAGTAAAAATAGCATTTTGTCCATAGAGTGCACTGAGAAACGCGGCCAACACTAACGTTAGCGCTCAGGGATTAGCGTCCAGAGAGCGAGAGGTGGAGGGAGAAAAGAGACAGAAACTGCAGGAGGGGTGGAGGACAGTTAGATGAGAGGAATTGAGGAGAAAGTGGGACAGTGAGGAGAAGAACGAAGAGAACGAGGGAGAGAAATGTAGGTTGTTACTGGCGAGGGGCAACGCAGTGAGCTAAAGCACACTGTGGGTAAATGGTGCGGTTGACCTGTTGATTCAATGTTGCTGAAGTCCCTCAGACTGATGGTTGACCTGTTTGTGGTTTCTCACAGAGCTCTGAAATCTGTCACATTGGTTAACAGGCGTCAAAGCCTTAAACATAAAGATTCTTAGAAGCAGAGTAGGTGATTTTTGGTTTTGTTATGCTAGTTGAAAGAGTCTTGACAGCATTCACCAAGCAAGCTGGTCTAAATATATTTATACATATACATAAGTATGTTTGACCAGTTTTTGCATTTGATCCGAATTTACCACCCTGCCTGCGCTTTCGAACCCAGAAGGTTTATTATTTCTGTTACAGTGCCAACCAAAACAACATTTTTAGGTCACGTCATTTTCTGTACAGCAAGCAAAACCGGTATGGCGACACAATGCCCTGACAACTGTAAGAGGAGAGGTTTCTCAAGAGAATTGTGATGACAAAAACAACCGCAGCCAGACCTTCGATTAGATCAGTTTGGTTTCTTTTACAGAAGTTTCACTCATCTGCTGTCAAGCTGAAGCCTCCAGGAACGTCACACAGGAAACCTTGGGATCAGAACAAGCGCTGACCCGGGATCAGAGCGGAAGGGAATCTCTGAATGGCATTCTAAAGCTCTCTGGAAACCAGCCCTTTAAACCAGCTTAAACGGGCTATTAATACCATCAGGGATCTGAAGATTTAGCAGTAGCGCAGGAGCCGTGAAGCAAGACCTGCCAGTGGCACTCAGAGAGCCGAGCAAAACTGCAGAAAGAAATGCGTTCTTTTATCATCTCGGTTAAGCACAACCGTTTTCTCTCACAGTTTTTCTTTAAACAGCAATTTGACAAACTTGTGTTCATTGCACTCGGAACTCAACAATACTTTAAATTCCAAAAGCAAACCAAACGCAGAAATAAGAAATGCGGTAATTTGCTTTTTCTGCATTTTTGCATCATGCAAGTTATGCAAGTATGCATGTATACTTCTATTCAACAGCAAAAATAACAAAAAACTCATTTTTATGTCCACGGTTTAGTGTATCATATGTCAAAAACTTTGTTTTTGTTAGCATGAAAGAGTTTTGCACCAGCTTTCCAGTCTTTCACACAAAACAGGAGCACAATCTATTTGTGCAGTTAAACAGTGTTGAACTGGATTTGGCATGTGACTGAGGTCACTGGATCCAGACACCTGGGTTTTTGGAATAAACCAGTTTCAAATGGTTCCAGTAAGAAACCCTGCAGTAAACTCCACCTGTCCACCCACACAGCTGGGCCGCAAACACACAGGAAGTGAACGCATCTGCTCAGTGATGCGTTTAAACACACCAGCCAATGTTCAGTAACGTTAGCAGAACTTTGAGTTCCTGTAGCTTAACTGACAGAGAATAAGCAGAGTTAGCAGCATTAGCAGCGCAACGGTTGTGGGTTTGATTCCCAGGGAACTAACACTTAACATAAACAAAATAAACCCAAACCCAGAAACACCTTCAGCTGTTACTGTTACAATTTAACATTTTTTAATGTATTCTAAACATTCAGATTAAAACACTTATGAATTGCTTTCTGAATTAACTTATGAAAGTCATGCAGTTTTTCATCTCAGAGAACAAAACTAAAAACAGTCTGGTCATATTTGCCAAATAGAAGGATTAATAATTTAGCGTGTATAACTGCTCACTGTGGTCGCAATGAAACTCTGCTTTGTTTAACATTTGCATATGTTATCAGTTATATTGTGACAGCCATCTGCTGCGCTCATGCCCAGCAGTTGAGAAGACGACGCCGAGAGCACAGAACCGTGACCTTATGATATTACAAGCTCATAAAGGAACCCTGCATTCGCTTAGAAACATTCACTTGAGTCTCATTTCCATAGATGTGCCCTGCAGAACGATTTATCTCTGGGTCTGTAAAGTGGCACTTGGACCATATCCTGAAAAGAATGAGAAAAGAACATTCTGTATTGAAACACTCGTTCGGTTCAAGTGTTGCAATAGGATGTTTCATTATATAACCAAATTCAAAGAGCACTTCTGGTTTAATGGTTCAATATAAACAAATTCTCTACTCTAATTTAAAATTGACTGTACTCTACTGTACTCTACTGTACTCTACTGTACTCTACTGTACTCTACTGTAACGCAGACGTCTTGCAGAGAGATGACAAAAGCAAGAAAGAGGAGATGGTGGAGTAAAGCTGAAGAAAGCAGAAGATCTTTAGAGAGTTTGTAGTGTCATTCTCAGATGCCACGCCCACTGACCGCCCCCACTGACCGTGAGCTAATCTGATTGGCTGGCTTTGTACAATAAGGATCATCAGTGTGTAATTCCTTATATATCACGTGCAGGTGGAAAACACTGTTATTCCTCTTTCATTCCGACCAATTAAACACAACCAATGATTAACTCCTGTCAATTCATTTCAAGAAATTCACTGTTGGTGAATTCAGACTTTTTTGGTCTTAAACTGACATCAAAAGCGTTTGGCCTCTTATAAGTTATTTTTCTAGCAATGTGACTCTGAGGCGTCTGTGCCTGTCAGCTTCATGCATCAAACCCCCTTAAAAACACAACATCTCTCTGTCAAAACCTGTCAAACTGCAGCTAAAAATTCTTCCTGTCTTATCAAATCAACACTGACAGAAATAAACACACAAATACACAACAAACACAAGCATCTCACTGGTGGAAACAGGGTGTCATTTAAAGTGTCAGGGAAAACACACAACAAAATGCAACAACAAAACATGACCTTAACAACTACAATAATGTTTACTGTTAAATTAAAAAAAAAACATGGAAGTAATATTTATACTCCGAGAAGGAGAAAAACAAAAACTAACTGTAGACAGAAAACCTGACAGTCCACATCAATAAAAGCACTTCATATTCACATATTTATGAGCCATGTCCTCATTTTTGCCAGTTTTTCTACATGCCTTTTCTCCTGTACTGCTCTGACTTATTCTAAAACAAACCAGCCACTATAATTCTCATTTATAAGTCATTGGGTGTCTATAAACACATGCAACTGGTGGCATATAAAAAGCCATCAAAACAAGTGTAAACGCTGCTAATAAAAAGCGTATTGGCAAAGTGCATCTGTATCAAGATGCAACAAGCACCTGATGTAAACAAGGATAACGTCAAACGTACAGAAAGATCCGCTATAATGGTTCACAACAGCATCACACTCCAAACACTTCAGAAACAGCTGCCAGTGACAGTTACTGTATCAGCCACACATCCTGTTTACATGCGGGTGCTAATACAGTTTGCAGAAGAGAAAGATCCAGTGTGTGTCCTACACTGTTCTTAAAACAGTTCTCTAAAGGCGTAACAGTTTAAGTTTGAACCTACAACCTTTCAGTTATCTGACCACTAAGTCACACAAATATACATTAGTACTAAAACTGACCTTGTAGGCGGTATAGTGGAATAGCAATACAATGTTATATATAACTTTACAACTAAATGATGTTAAAGGTAAGTGGGAAATTTCATAACGGCTTGAAAAAGCAACAGGATTGGTGGGATTTTTGTTATATTGTTTGATAGGCAAGTAGGACATCAAATCATTGCGTTCGGACCCAATGCAACAATTGCACAGAAGATATATTTATAAAAAGCAATTGCCAAATGGTCAAAATATATATCAGAATGTGAAGAGATTTTCAACCACGTTAAAAAAATGTTAGAAAAAAAAGTTACCTACACTGCCATTAAAATTTTTTAAACTTTAAAATAAAGCACCAAAGTTTTTAACATAATTCATGGTAGTCAATTCATTTTATTTGTAAATATAGTCATTTATGATAGTCATTATATCAGAGAAAGAACAAGATGAATCATGTTTCAAGGTTTCCCGTGAAAGCAGCTTTACCAATTCTAGTAATCTAGTTGTGTTGTTTAAGGCCTGTTCAATAGTAGAAACCGAGACCTTGAACACAGGATGGCAGGTAATGAGCTAAACAATGCATCAGCTGACAAAAGACATACACCGCACAAAAGTTACAATGTGCCAGGCTGCTATAAGAGCAGATTTTTCCCAGCTTGCCTCACAAAGCGCCAGGCATGAGGGCAGGTGAGCACAAGGTTATTTTTGAAAAAGGCTTTCTCCATTTCATCACCAACAGAGCAAAACTGCATTTGGCAACAAGGGTTTAATACTAACCTATTAATAAATTTACCTCAACCATTATCAACCACACCTGAACCAGATTATCGAGGATAACTAGAAAATACTACAGAGGCACTAACTAGAGCAGAAATTTAAGTCAACAGGATTGAAGATCTGCAGATGTAGGACTGAGAAGCCTTTCTGTCAACCAAAAAAACACAAATCTTTTGTGTCAACATTTACAAAACATTTTCAGAAAAACATAAACCCAATACACCTGGTGTTCACAGGCAGCCTCCAGTCCAAAAACTAACCAAGACTTTCTTGACTAGCTTCCAGGAAAATCTGAGTGTGAGGGTGTCACAGCCATCAGATATCGCTACAGTCGCTTCTTACTATACAACACCTCAACATAAGACCAACAGCACAAGACATGTTCACACACACGGATATTACAATCTTTACCAGGTCAAATGTTTCTTAGAAGCTTCCAGAAATACCAGTGGACAAAAAAACAACAAGGTTTCAACTAGTAACTAAAGCTCTGGTAATAGTACAGTCACCAATGCCCAGTTTGGTTATAAGAACTTAATTCTTTCATTTTGCTGATGTTTCTATTTTTATATTTTGTTTAACTTAAAATGTTCAGAAAACTTTGCTGTAAGGATGTTTGGATAACTTTGAGAAAACATTTACAAAACATTAACCAACGTTCTGTGAACATTCCCTGTTAGCGGAGATAAACCAGGTCTTACCTCTAAACTTCTTGGGAGGGTTGTTGAGGTCTCCAGACTCTGGCTGCACCACACACCGGTCATCCACCAGACTAAGATGAGACACGAGTCATAGTTAGTATCTTGTCTTTCAGAGAGTTATGAATAGACCCACACAAAACAACACAAACACACAAACTACACATTTTACAATATTACTGACTACACAATACAACATAACTGCATTAAATGTGCTGGTTACAAAATCACTGGAGTTCTGCAGATTTCAGTTCAATATGGTGAGTGTGGATCTGAGAGTTCAGCATTTATATATGTAGCGAAAAGCGTGATTAAATCAGTCAAAATATTTAATAATCAAAAATGCACAGGGGAGGAAATGTGTGCAACTGTGTGTACGTTGTGTATGAACAAGACTTTGCAAATTTGCACAAAGGGTTTTTTTGTAAAATTCTCTAGGCACACTTTCTATGCAACTTTCTAAATTAAACTGTTAATATATTTACAAATTAGTTATTTTGCTTAATACAGTTACACACTCAATCACTGACCAATAAGCAGCCCAACACATATATATATATATATATACATATATACAGGACTTTGCTCCAGTTCAAATGCAGAAAATAGCCTTCAAAAGTTTTCATGAATAAATATCTTCTATGTAAAGTGCTGTGGTATTACAGAGACAAAACTTAAAACCATTAAACAGAGTGTTAACACACAAACTGGCCTCAGTGTGCTGAAAAGCTTATCTGCTTCAGTGTTGACTTTTACTCTTATTATAAGCAAATGTCAAATTTATAATGATCTCAGCCAATGAAAATATAATGACGCCAATATTTGCCTCTCATTATACTATCTCAAGCCCAGCTGGTGTTGCACAGTAGTGTTAAAGGGTCCAAGACTCAGAGTGCCGTGTTTCTCTGACAATTATGGGATATTTGGGTACAACGTTAGTAATGTCTGTAAGTGCCCATTAGCCACCCAGCGAGACCTCACTGAGACATTAGTGAGCGTAAATGACATTAAATCACAATAAGTGGCAAATGAGTCTCATTTCTCGACATTCTCAATGGAAATATTCCATTAAATCTTACTGACCATGAAACCATATGTAGCTACAGGTAAGAGGCTGGTGTATGCATGGATTGTCGGCTGTGTTTCAAAATCTATTATGCCACCTACCTAGACAGCATTTCTAGGTATTGTAGGCCAGTTCAAAAAATTAATCTTACGTACATGATTAACACAGTAATTGACCAGTATATGCATTTCTAACTTCTGTGTTAAGACACTTTATGTTGAGGCACATCTATGAAAAATGTTGTCAAGTTAGGCAGCATGCTTGGTTTTGAAACACAGTCGTTGTGAACTGTGTCCTTCTAATGAAGAAGCCATCATGCCAAGTCAGTTTATTTCTATAGCACCTTTTCTTTATAATGCACATCGTCTTAAGACCGCTAGAATACTAAAGTCGTAGTCCCATAAGGTTTTTGTTGAACAGCTGCATTTAAATAAGAAATGTTATAAACTCATAAAGTCAGAAAGGAGTCAAAGGACCAGAAACAGTCAAAGTTGAATTAAATGAACCAGCAGCGTGTTAAATTAGCATATCTGCATTCACAATAAATGCTAACTAGCAAGTGCATATTTCATTCCCCTGAGAGTAGCGGACAGACCTGGCAGTTCCCATCACTCTGCTTGTGTCCTGTCTGCTTCTCTGTGCCCAGCTGCAGGCCAGGTGGCTCATTATCTTATCTGTGCTGAGGCCGTCGCATGGCACAGAGACAAAAACGCGTACGCCACAGCAGCTAAATATAGCCGCGGCTCCTGAGGATGTGCGCACGGCGAGAAAAGCAGTGAAAGTGATTACTAGCGAAATGTTCCGTTGCGTAAAGCTTCATTCGGGCTTTTGTTGCCATGGACGAGTGACGTGATGCAGTCGTGTGCGCGCAGTCATTGACAAATCACACAGTCTGCTGAAAGTGACGGAGTATGACTGAACGAAGACGCCATAACCTCATTACCACAGGATGCAGGGCAGGAATCAGACCCGGCTGCGTTTCAGCAAAGAAAGTGAAAAGAACAGGTGTAACCCACGGCAACACCCTAGCAACAGTCTGCGTTTGAATGCTTGTGCTTTCATACTGAATTCAAATGTAGTGTGAACTTTTTCCAAAATTAATGTTGTTTTTGGTTGTTGAGGTCAAAGATCGCATTGCCCAATCAAACAAAACGCAAGTTCACCATTTGGTATAAGCTTTGGCACAATAAGCAATAATATATTTAATCCAGACTAAACAAATACAGGTTCACTTCCAAATGGCAAACTTGCAAGATGGTTTGTGCCAACCACAAATGTTTTTTGTATATTTGCTGGTGGGGTACTGGTAGATTATCTAACTAGTTTAAAAGTTGAGTGACACCAATTTAGCAGGACGCCGCACCCTCATTTTCTTCCTCCTGTTGCAGTTCGATCATCTTCCTCTAAATAAAACTTCACACCGGGTGAGGATAAAGGGAAGGACATCTTACCCCAGGGTGCTGATAAATCCATTGGTGGACCCCTCCGCATACAGGGAGCAGATGTCCCCGATGTGAAGGAAACTGGACATTTTGTCAGACATTTTGCTCCACTTTATGGCGTGTCTGCAGAGAAGATATAAACAGGTGTTAAAACAACAACGCAGAACACATCAACTATATTTCATCTATACTGTTTAGAAATTAGGTTATGATCAGAACACGGAACCGCGAGTGGTACAATAATAGCATGTGACCGTGAGGGCCGGGGGGATGCACTCAGAAAAATGAGAATTTGCCATTTTGAGATGCCCTAGTTTTTAACAGACATGGAATTCAAGGTCCTTAGGATTTTTGGGTGGATGAGGGGGAACGTTCTAGAACATACAGCTGTGCTGAGCTACGGACAGATTTTGTTGACTTTTTCTTTAGCATCTTGCTTGTACCTGCCTGTAACCAAATAGATAATTGCCTAAAAACCAAAATGTTTGATTTTATTGACTCGCTCTTATGTCCGTCAAAGCCATACACTACACAAAAACCTGTACTGTATTAATGAAGTATTTTTTTCTTTCTGACTTTTTACTCTTTTACCAAAATTCTGCACTACATTGTGTTTTCGGGCTAACGGAAATGTCTGTAAAATTACCAGTTAAAAAATTACCAGTATATTTTCAGGTTTTTTTCTTCTTTAAAGGGTGTACTGGTTGCCTATTTCTATGAAACTCCAACAGGGAACCAGTATGATTCATGAATGAATCATTTGGACCAGTTCTGTGAGTCAGAACAACAGGATGAAAAGAACAATTCTGTCACAAATCACAAAACATCACCAGTTGCTGAGAAAGAGGGAAGACTCTGATTATCACGCTAACTATATCTTATTATGACTATATCTTATCATCTAATCATAAAAATAACTTATATTGTGCTTTTTAAAGCTTAAACCCTTCAGCAATTTACTGTAATCGCATTGGAAAAGAGCAACCCGTACATTATTCTCAATTTTAGGTTTGGAATGACATGAGGATGATAAAATTATAATAGAATTGTTTACTCTTTGTCCTGTTTCTTTAAGGTCCACAATAATGCCACCAAAACAACACTGAATTCTGGTAAAGCTAGGCGCCAAATTCTACCTGTTGCAGTAACCGAAAGCCTGAACTAACTGACAGCGATTCACTGTAGATCATTTAGCACAATCCAAAGACTATTAAAACAAGAAAATGATCAGATAATGAGCAAAGTGCACGTAGACTCTTTCATTTGCTGTTAGTTGTGGTCACTGAAGACTTCTCTTCTGGAACAATGAGTTAATGTTACAATCAGCCCACAAACCAATGTCAATAAAAGACGTTCACAGACGCTCAATACTGTATATCAGAGAATACCCATTAAGAATACCCCTATATACCCATTAAATAAACTGAACTCATGCACAAGAAAGAAAAAATTACAGCTTTCTATAGTTTTTGCCCCTTATGAATACAAAAATTCTCATCATTTATATTTTCTTTGACTCTAGTTATCCGATAATCTCTTCATTGGAGCTCAGAAACAATAAAAATGTACTTTTATATTGTATCATTATATCAATCATTAAAATCGTACAGTATATAGTACAGTATATACTATATAGATCTTAGTATATATGATACTTATATATATATATATATCTTACTATACTATATACAGTATAGACCTTATGCAGGTGTGTGTTTACAGTTCAGTTACAGCATGGTGCTGGGCATCTTAAAAACTTTCAGAACTTAAAACTTTCCACGTTTTAAACCTTTACATAAGTTGAACACATAACTATGATACAGTCTGTACAGTAACAAAGTACATGTGGAACTGTCATGACAGATGCATGTGGGCTGTTTCTCGTATTATTTTTACTGTGTGGGGAATAAACACAGAGGCTCTTATCTTACACATTTTCTATTTCAAACTGCATCTGATCTGTGTGAAAACTGTATGTTTATACAGTGGAGACAACAGCCTTCATCGTAAAAACGCGATGAGATGCTTAAATTGACAGGTGATGATAAACAGCCAATCAGAGTTCCGCTTAGATGCACCAATCATCGACACTAGTTTAACAAAACAACCACAGATCGCTTTAAAACAGACCGTTTATCCTAAAAGCCCATAGATCGGTGACAAAACATGTCATCATCTTCATCAATCAATACATCATCATCATCATCATCATCACACTAACATATGTGGTCCAGTGTCACGTTGTCGCCTGTTACATTGTAACATTCTCAATTGTTACCGGAACCGCGGAAACGTCACGCAACGATACAATGTAACACGCTGTCAAACTTCCATTCCGATCACAGTTATTGATCATCTCCGCTGTACATCCGCCGATGCCTCGATCACTGTAGTATCACAGCGAGAGTTCACCTGAACTTTACCTTCTCTGGAAGGACACCGTGCCGGGAATACAGCTCGGGCGATGGGCTCAGCGGCTGAACCTGTCCGCTCGGGTTTCCTCGGATAATTCCATGATACGCGAAAGTCCCGAATTGAAAATCGCGGCGTCTAGTTGCCAGTTGGATTTTTGTCCGCACTTGTCCGCTTTCTTCCCACCTCCACATGAGCTCTGAAGCCCCGCCCCTTTATCGTCCCGCATCTATAGAGAGGCTGATGGGTAACTGAGTCCTGAAGAAAGCCAATGGTAGACAGACAGAGAGACAGACAGACAGACAGACAGACAGACAGACAGATAGATAGATAGACAGACAGACAGACAGACAGACAGACAGATAGATAGATAGATAGATAGATAGACAGATAGATAGATAGATAGATAGCAGACAGACAGATGATAGATAGATAGATAGATAGATAGATAGATAGATAGATAGATAGATAGATAGACAGACAGACAGACAGACAGACAGACAGACAGATAGATGATAGATA